>JAULKR010031888.1:0-12328 GCA_032356305.1 Prasiola linearis | reverse complement strand
GGAGCGAGTAGGCGCCCCAGCCCGCGCCGGCCGCGGCCATCGTCAGCGCCGGGACCAGCGGCGGCGCGTCCACGCCCGGCGCCACCAGCCACGCCAGCCCGCCCAGCGCCAGCACCATCCCCAGCCACGCCGCCGCGCCCGGACGTTCACCGTGTGCCACGCCCCACCCCACCATGGTGAGCTGCACCGTGCCGAAAAGCACGAGTGCCCCCGTGCCGGTCGGCAGCCGCAGGTAGGCCACCGAGAAGCCGGCCGCGTAGAGCAGCAGCGCCGCCGCCGAGGCCGCGTCGCCCGCCGGCCGCCGGCGCCGAGCTGCCAGCAGGACGGCCAGCACGACGGCGCCTGCGCCCAGGCGGAGCGCCGTGAACGACCACGCGTCGGCGTGCCCGCCGAGCAGCGCCGCCCGCGCCAGCACCGAGTTCGCCGCGAACGCTGCCATGACGAGCGCCGTCGCGGCGACGACGGCGAGAGAAGGACGGGCGGGCCGAGCGTGGAGCATTCGCCGAAGGTCGCGCACCGCGCGATTCTCGGGCGCGGAGATCCAAACCGGACGCGCGCCGTTCCACGCGTCCATCGCCGCCGCCGCTATGACCGCCCCGCCTCTCCCCGACGACACCGCCACGAACGCCATCGACGGCTCGCTCGCCACCCTCGCCGACCGCGCCACGCAGTGGGCGCGCCTGCCCATCTCCCGCAAGGTGGAGCTGCTCGAAGGGCTCAAGCCGCGCATCGCGAAGGCCGCCGGGCGCTGGGTCACCGCCGCCGCCCGCGCCAAAGGACTCCCCGAAGGCTCGCCGCTGCGCGGCGAAGAATGGGCCTCCGGCCCCTGGTCCACGGTCGCCTACGTCGACCCGCTCGCGCGCACGCTGCGCGCCGCCGACGCCGGCACGCTGGCCGACCTCGTGGACGGCAAGGTCCGGCAGCGGCCCGACGGCCAGACCGTCGTCCGCGTCCTGCCGGACGGCCTGTACGACCACCTCCTCTTCAGCGGCACCACCGTCGACGTGTGGCAAGAGCCCGGCGTCACGCCCGCGACGCTCGCCGACCACATGGCGGCCTTCTACAAGAAACCCATGCCCACCGGCGGCGTGGCGCTGGTGCTCGGCGCCGGCAACATCGCCGCCATCCCGCCGCTGGACGTGCTCTACAAGCTCTACGCCGACGGCGAGGTGGTCCTGCTCAAGATGAACCCCGTCAACAGCTACCTCGGGCCGATCCTGGAAGAGGTCTTCGAGGAGTTCGTCGCCGCCGGCTACCTCCGCTTCGCGTACGGCGGCGCCGACGTGGGCGAGTACCTCACGCGCCACGACGCCGTCGACTCCATCCACGTCACCGGCTCGGCGACGACGCACGACGCCATCGTCTACGGCACCGGCGAGGCGGGCGCCGCCCGCAAGGCCGCCGACGACCCGGCCATCGACACGCCGGTCACCAGCGAGTTGGGCGGCGTCAGTCCCTGCCTCGTGGTCCCCGGCGACTGGTCCGAGCCCGACCTGTGGTACCAGGCCGAGAACGTGGCGACGCAGAAGACGCACAACGGCGGCTTCAACTGCATCGCCACACAGGCGCTCGTCCTGCCCGAGGCGTGGCCCCAGCGCGACGCCTTCCTCGACGCCGTCCGCACCACGCTGGCCGGCCTGGAAGGCCGGGCGCCGTACTACCCCGGCGCCGCCGACCGCGTCGAGGACGCCGAGAAGGAGGCCAAGCGGTACGTCGAGGCCGACGCCACGCACACGGCCATCACCGAGGTGCCGCTGGACGACGACTACGCCTTCCAGACGGAGTTCTTCTCGAACACGCTCGCCGTGACGACCCTCCCCGGCGGCGGCCCGGACGAGGACCCCGCCGACTGGCTCGACCGCGCCGTCAATCTGTGCAACGAGGACATCGCGGGCACGCTCGGCATCACCATCCTCATCCACCCGAAGACGCTCAAGAAGTTGGGCGACCGCTTCTGGGACGCCGTCGGGCGCTTGCGCTACGGCACCATCGGCGTCAACGTGTGGAGCGGCGTCGGCTTCCTCATCGGGCAGGCCTCGTGGGGCGCCTTCCCCGGCCACCCGCGCGACGACATCCAGAGCGGAGCGGGCGTGGTGCACAACGCTTACCTCTTCGACAAGCCGCAGAAGAGCGTCATCAGCGGCCCCTTCGCGCCGTTCCCGCGCTCGCTTCTCCTCGGCGAGACGCACACGGCGCCGAAGCCGATGTGGTTCGTCACCAACGAACAGGCCGAAGCCACCGCGCGGCGTCTGACGGCGTTCACCGCCGACCCCGGCCCGCTCAAGCTGCCCGGCATCTTCGCCGCCGCCCTGCGCGGCTGACCGACTGGTCGGCGAAGTACGTCGAGGCGAAGCGCATAGCGAGACCACGGAGGCGCCCCTCATCGGTCACGCTTTATCTGGAAACACGACGCGGGCGCGGCCCCAGAGGCCGCGCCCGCGCGTGGACGGCGAGTGCGGGGTGAGCGCTCAGCCGCCGAAGCGGGCCTGGGCGGCGGCGTCGAGGGCGCGACGCGTGTTCGGACCGAGGGCACCGTCGACGGCCAGGCGGTGGGCGCGCTGGAAGGCACGGACGGCGGCGTCCATCTCCTCCCCGAAGACGCCGTCGGCGCCCGCCTCCGGGTGACCGGCGACGCACAGCAGCGACTGCGCCGCGCGCACGGCGTCGCCGCGCATGCCGCGGCGGAGCGACGTGCGGCTGGTGCCACGCAGGCGCCGCCCGATCTCGACGGCGTCGGTGCCGCAGCCGGTCTCAGCGCCCAGGTCGAGGGGGCCGGCCTTGGCGCTGAGGTAGACCACCTCGCGGCGGCCGGCCTCGCCCACGATCACCGTGGCGCGCGAGCTGATGATGCGGCTCTCCGTCTCGACGTTCGCCGAGGTGGGGACGACTGTGGGCGCCTGGCGCGTCTCGCGCGAGCCGACGCCCGGCAGCAGAACGACCTCGCGGCGCGTCTGGAGCAGCTCCATGCGCACCGGCGCCGCGGCGCGCTGCAACTGCACCGGGTCCTCCACGACGGCGGGCTCGTCTACGATGCGGGTCTGGAGCGTCGCCGTGCTCACCTCTTCGGCCACCGGCGCAGGAGCCGGCGCCTCG
Organism: Prasiola linearis; assembly: GCA_032356305.1. Taxonomy (NCBI): domain Eukaryota; kingdom Viridiplantae; phylum Chlorophyta; class Trebouxiophyceae; order Prasiolales; family Prasiolaceae; genus Prasiola; species Prasiola linearis. The sequence goes on along the minus strand of JAULKR010031888.1, from coordinate 9,235 downwards.
ACGACCGGCGTGGGAGCCTCGACGCGCTCGGGCGCCGTCACGGTGGGCAGCGCCTCCGCCGAGGGCACGTCCGACGCGAGCGCCGAAGCCGACGTGAGCACGACCGGCGACGTGCCGGTCTCGGCTAGGCCGAGCAGCGTCGGCTGAAAGGTGCTCGGAGCGGTCTGGAACGACGCCGGCGCGAGTTGGACGAGGTCGTCCGCTGGCGCGGCGGCGTCGGCGTCGAGGGCCGCCCGAGCACGGTCGATGAAGTCGGCGACGCGCGGGGCGGGCGCCGAGGCGTCGGTCTGGGCCACGGCCGGGGCGGCGAGCGCGGCGGCGAGGACGGCGGCGGAGGCGAGGCGGGAGAGCGTCATGGCGGGGTCGGGAGGGAAGCCGAGCCCGAGTCTACAAACAAGATTTGCCAAACGCTAGCTAGACGCTATCTTTTTCCTCGTGGCGCCGCCCCGCCGCCGCTGCGCTCCGCCCGCTCGCCCCACCCGAATGACCGCCACCGCCCCCCTCCGCCCGCTTTCCGACGAAGAGATCGCCGAGGCCGCCCTCTGCACGGGCCTCCAGCGCGACCTCGGCCCGGACCTCGTCGCCCTCTTCGACGACCCCGACATCACCGAGGTGGGCACCAACCCGGGCGACGATGTGGTGTGGGTGGAGTCGCGCTCGGCCGGCGGCAAGGCGCCCACCGACGTGCGCCTCCCCAAAGCGTTCGCGCGCTCGTTCCTCAACCGCATCGCGGACCACAAGGGCGCCACGCTCACGCACGACCTGCCGTTCATCGAGGCGCGGATGCCCATCGGTGGTTTCAAGGGCGCGCGCCTGGCCGGGCAAATCGAGCCCATCGTGCCGGCGCCGTGCTTCACCATCCGCATCCCGCCCCTGCGCCCGCTGGACCTCCGGGTGTACCTGGAACAGGAGGCCATGACGCCGACTCAGTTCGACGCCATCCGCGACGCCATCACGGACCGCCTCAACATCTTCGTCGTCGGCGGCACCAACTCGGGCAAGACGACGCTCGCCATGGCCATCCTGCTCGAAGTGAGCCGGCTGTGCCCGGACCACCGCATCGTGACCATCGAGGACACGCCCGAGCTCCAGGTCCGCTCGTGGTGCTGGAACCCGCTCTACGTCCACCCGACGCAGGACATCGACTACGGCGCGCTCCTCAAGCTGGCGCTGCGCATGAGCCCGGACCGGATCGTGATCGGCGAGAGCCGCGGCGGCTCCATCGTCCAGCTCTTCGACGCCCTCCTCTCCGGCCACCCCGGCGGCATCTCCACGTTCCACGCCGACAACGTGCGGCAGGCGTTCTTGCGGATGCTCAACTACGCCCGCCGCGACTCGGACACGGACTCGCACCGCCAGACCATCGGCGACGCCATCGACATGCTGATCGTGCTCAAGAAGGTGGGCTCGGTGCGCAAGGTGACCGAGATGGTCCGCGTCCACGGCTGGGACGAGGCCGCCGGCGACTACATCACCGAGGACGTGGTGTGAGCACGGCGCCGGGGCTATCCCGCCGCCGCGTCGAGGGCCTGGGCGAGGTCGGCCCAGAGGTCGCCGGCGTCTTCCAGGCCGATGGAGAGGCGGAGCAGGCCTGGCGTGATCGGCCCGGCGCTGCCCGAGGCCACGCGCTGCGTCAACCCAGCCGGGTGCTGCACGAGCGTGTCCGTCGAGCCCAGGCTGACGGCGGGCGTGGCGAGGCGCAGCGCGGCGAGCACGCCCGAGGCGAGCGCGAAGCTGGGGCCATCGGCGTCGGCCACCTCGACGGACAGCATGGCGCCCGGCCCGGCCATCTGGGTCCCGACCAGGCCACCTACGTCGCGGCCGGGGAGGCTCGGGTGGTAGACGCGGCTGACGAGCGGGTGCTCGGCGAGGTGCGCCGCCAGCGTGGTCGCCGTCGCCTGCGCGCGCTCGACGCGGAGCGGCAGCGTGGCCAGGCCGCGGTGAAGCATGTAGGCGGCCTCGGGGTGGAGGTTGGCGCCCGTCAGGATGCGGACCGTGCGGAGCGCCGCGGCCCAGTCGGCGTCGCCCGCCACCACGCCCGCCAGCACGTCGCCGTGCCCGCCGATGAACTTGGTGGCGCTGTGCATCACCATCGACGCGCCGAGGGCGAGCGGCTGCTGGAGCACCGGCGTGCCGAACGTCGAGTCCACGCACACCGGCACGTCGCCCGCGGCGCGCGCCACGGCCGCGATGTCGATTAGGTCGAGCGTGGGATTGACCGGCGTCTCGATGCACACGAGCACGGTCTCCGGGCGGAGCGCCTCGGCGACGCCCGCCTCGTCGGTCCACGTCACGTCGAAGCCGAGCAGGCCGGACGAGAGCAGCTTGTCCGTGGTGCCGTAAATCGGCTTCACGCCGACGATGTGGCCCGGCCCGTCGAGCCCATCCTGCTGCGCGCGCCAGCGCGCGGCGAGTAGCGCCGCCGTGAGCGCCGCCATGCCGCTGGCGAACGCCACCGAGGCGTCGGCGCCCTCCAGCTCGGCCAGGCCGTCCTCGAAGCGCGCGACCGTCGGGTTCCACAGCCGCGAGTAGACCGGCCCACCGCCGGTCGGCGCGGCGCCCGCCATCATGGCGTCGAGGCTGCCGACGGCCGCGCCGAGGCTCTCGAAGGGGTACGTCGTCGAGAGGTCGATGGGCAGGGCGTGGACGCCGAGCGCGCGCAGGTCGTCGCGCCCGGCGTGGACGGCGCGCGTGGCGAGAGACAGGGCGTCGGAGCGGTCGGCGTCGGGCATCGGAGCGGCGAGGGGGAGCGGCGAGGGGGAGCGGGCGAAGCTAGAGCCCTCGACGGCCGTCGCTGGGCTTTCCTTCGCCGTTCGGCCGGACCCACGCATCGACCGACCGCGCGCCGGGCGCGTCTCTCCGGCTCTCCCCGAGACGCCGTCCGAATGGTCCCCTCGGTCCACTCGCTTCGCGCGCGGATTCTCTAGACTCGGGGCCACTCGCCCGCTCCGCCCCATGATCCGCTTCCTCTGCCTCGCCGCCGTCTTGGTCGCCGGCTCCGCCGCCGCGGCGCCCGTGCCGGACCCGCCTGCCGACCTCTCGGACGTGGTGTTCACCAACGACACGGGCATGACCATCCTGTATCTCTACATCGCCGGCTGCGGCGAGAGCGAGGGCAACGACTGGGGCGACATGGCGTCTTGGGCGACGGACACTCTCGGGCCCGACGTGCTGCGGGCCAGCGGCGAACACGTTGTGGAGTTGTACGACGGCTGCTACGTCATCGAGCCGCACTACGAGGACGGCTCGGCCATCGGCGAGCAGGTCACCGTGGACGGGGACACCGCCGTCTTCCTCATGGCCGGCTAGTCTCCCCTTCAGGCCCGAGCCTCCGCTCCCGTCTTCGGCGGCAGAGGCTCGGTGCACCGCAGGGCCGCTCCAGCGGCCCCCCATCGGAGGCGACCGTGGTGGGACGCCTCCGCCGGAGCCCTCTCCAGCCGCGCAGCGCGTGGCCGGCGGGGGCTCTTTCGGTGAGCGGAGCGCTGCCGTTTCCACATATGCGTGGAGGAACACCGGCGCGGCGCGGCGGGGTAGCACCGCGTGGCAGACGACCCCCAGGCTCCGGCGACTCCCAAGCGCCGCCTCTTTCGACGGTTCGGCGCCGTGCTGTGGCCCTACCGCTGGGGCGTCGGCGCGGCGCTGGCGCTGACGCTGGCAGTCGCCTACCTCGGACCGCTGCGTCCCCAGCTCATCCAGACCGCCGTCGACGACCACATCGTCGAGGGCGACGTGCCCGGCCTGCTCCGCATCGTGGGTTGGCTCGGGCTGGTGCTGTTCGCCGAGGGCGCCTTCGGCTTCCTGCTGGGCTACCTCACGCAGTGGATCGGGCAGAACGCGCTGTTCGACCTTCGCACGCAGGTCTTCCGCTTCCTGGAGCACCAGCGCCTCGGCTTCTTCGACAAGACGCCCATCGGGCGCCTCATCACGCGCGCCACGAGCGACATCGAGGCGCTTTCGGACCTGCTCTCGGCGAGCTTGGTGACCATGCTGGGGGACCTGGCGCGGTTGCTCTTCATCGGCTACTTCATGCTGTCGCTGGACCTCACGCTGGGGCTGGTGGCGCTGGCGGCGCTGCCGCCGATGATCTTGGTGACCGAGATCTTCCGGCGCAAGATGCGCGACGCCTACCGCGAGACACGCAAGCAAGTCGGGCGCCTGAACTCGTTCCTGCAGGAGCACGTGAGCGGTATGTCGGTGGTCCAGATTTTCGGCCGCGAGGGCGAGGAGCAGCGCCGCTTCCAGGCCATCAACGACGCGCACCGCAAGGCGCACATCCAGACGGTGCTCTACTTCGCGATGTTCTGGCCCATCGTGAGCATCATCTCGGACGGCGCCCTGGGCGTGGTGCTGTGGGTGGGTGGCACGAACGCCATGCGCGACGCGGTGACCATCGGCACGCTGATCGCCTTCGTCCAGTACGTGCGCATGTTTTTCGAGCCGGTGCGCAACCTGTCCGACCAGTTCAACACGCTGCAGAGCGCCCTGGCCGCCGGCGAGCGCATCTTCGACTTGCTCGACGACGACCAGTCGCTCCCCGAGCCCGCCACGCCGACGCACTTCCCCGGCGGGCGTGCCGCCGGCCGTATCGCTTTCGAGAACGTGTGGTTCGCCTACGAGCGCCTTCCTTCGGCAGCGGGACCGGGGATTGGAGACGAGGGATCGGGGAACGCGCCTGCGCCCACAGCGGAGCCTCCAATCCCCACCACGCACCCCCTGACGCCCGACTGGAACTGGGTTCTCCAAGACGTGAGCTTCACCGCCGAGGCGGGCGAGACGCTGGCGTTCGTCGGCGCGACGGGCTCCGGCAAGACGACCATCCTATCGCTGCTGCTGCGCTTCTACGAGCCGCAGCGTGGGCGCATCACCGTGGACGGCATCGACATCCGCGAGCTGCCCGCAGCGGAGCTGCGGCGACAGGTGGGTCTGGTGCTCCAAGACGTCTTCCTCTTCTCCGGCTCCATCGCCGAGAACGTCACCCTCGGCGACCCCTCGGTGCTACCGGAGCACATTGAGCGCGCCGCGGCGCTCGTCGGCGCCGACCGATTCATCGACCGCCTGCCGGAGCGCTACGACGCGCCCGTGGGCGAGCGCGGCGCGACGCTGTCGCTGGGACAGCGGCAGCTGCTTTCGTTTGTACGGACCGTGCTCACAAACCCAGCCGTGCTCGTCTTGGACGAGGCCACGGCGTCCGTAGACACGCAGACCGAGGAGCTGGTGCAGCGCGCCGTGGACACGCTGATGGAGGGCCGCACGGCGCTCGTGGTGGCGCACCGCCTGTCGACGATCCAACATGCCGACGCCATTCTAGTGCTCCACAAGGGCGTCGTCCGCGAGCGCGGGTCGCACCAGGAGCTACTCGCCGCCGACGGCCTCTACCGCCGCCTCTACGAGCTCCAGTACGCCGACCAGGAGCGCGCCGCTGCGTAGTCGGTACAGACGTCCAACTCTGTGTCAGCGAGATGCGGAGTCTGTAGCAGGGGCGCAACATCTAGCACATGCCGCACGCCGACCCCGGCCACTTCGCCCTCGCTCCTCTCGGCGGTGGTGGATGCCCGCGCGCGCCTCGGGTGTATACGCGGGGGTGTTCCAGAGCGCCACAGTGCGCCGGAGGCAGTGCGTCATGGTGCCGAGTGCGTCGGAGCTTCGGCTCACCAGCCGGCGCGCCCCCCGTTCCCTGGTGCGGGGGGGCGCGCCGCGCTCGGGGCCGTGCTGCCGGTCACACAGAGACTACACGTGGCGGGGATCAAGTGGCGGGTTTGTCCTATAGGAAGAGATGTCCAGGTGCCCTACTTAGGTAGACCCTGGCTCTTCAAACCGCCCTCGGCGGTCACTTTCTCCTCTTCCCTCCCCCCTTCTTCATGACCTCACCGATTCTCCAGGCCGTGCCCCTCCGGCGCGCCCTCTCCCTGCTCGTCCTCGCGGCGGCTTTCGCAGTTCCCGCTTCGGCGACGGACTACGTGGTCACCTCCGACAGCGACGCTCCCTCGATGACGACCAACACGCCTGACGGCATGGTCACGCTCCGCGAGGCGCTCATCGCGGCCAACTCCGACGCCCCCTACGGCGACGCCGAGGCTGGCACCGGCGACGACACGATCTCCTTCGCCGACGGCGTCGGGACCATCACCCTCCAGCAGGGCGAGCTCGCCATCACCGACGGTGTCCTCATCAACGGCGACGGTGACGTGACCATCACGACGCCGGGCAACCGCCCGATGCGTCTCTTCAACATCACCACCTCGGACGCTGTCGCGCTGGCAAACCTGGACCTGACGGGCGGCTTCGCCTCCGTCGGTGGTGCCATTCTGCTCGGCGAAGGTGGAAACCTCACGCTCGCCGATGTCGACTTCACGGGCAACCGTGCCACGGATGGCGGCGCACTCTACGTGTCGTCCGACGCCACGGTGGATCTGCAGTTTGGGACCAGCTTTAGCGGCAACCGTGCTAACGGCTCCGCCGCCTCGAACGGTGGCGGCGCCATCTACACGGCCGGTGCCGTGACCGGCGATGTCTTCGCCAGCGTCTCCTTCAGCGACAACCGCGCTACGGTCGGCTCCGGGAGCGGCGGTGCTCTCTTCGTCGCCGACGGCGGATCGGTCTCGGTGAGCCCCGGCGACCCGACGGCCACGATGCCGGCTGACGCCCGCGGCGGCGGCTTCTCCTTCTCCAGCAACCGCGCCGCGCGCGCCGGTGGCGCCATCGAGATCCGCGAGGGCGGGTCGGTAGAGATGGAATTGGCCACCTTCGACAGCAACTTTGCCGGTCCCAGCCCGGGCAACGGCGGTGCCATCCACATCACCGGTGCCGGCTCGGCGACGATCAGCAGCTCCGTGGCTTCCGGCAACGTGGCGACGGCGGAAGGCGGCGCCTACTGGAATTCCGGTTCCGGCACGCTCACCGTCAATGGGGGCTCGCTCTCCAACAACATCGCCCGCGGTGACGCGGCCGACCAGGGCGGCGGCGCCATCTTCTCCGACGGCGGCGACACCATGATCGACGGTGCCTCCTTCACGGCCAACCGAGCCATCGGCGCGGCGGGCTCCGGCGGCGCACTGTTCTCCAACGGCGCCGACATGTTCACCGTCCTCAACGCGAACTTCCGCCAGAACACCTCCGTGCGTGCCGGCGGTGCCATCGAGGTTCTCGGCGGCACGGTCACCATCACGGACTCGGAGATGGACGGCAACTCCACCTCTAACGCTCCCGGCAACGGTGGCGGACTCCACATCTCCGGTGCCGGCGATGTGACGGTGACTGGCTCTTCGGTCACCAACAACACCGCCCGCAACGAGGGCGGCGGACTGTGGAACTCGGGTGCCGGCTCGCTGACAGTTGTCACCACCACGGTGGACGGCAACTCCACGCCGGGCAACGGCGGCGGCGTTTACCAGCAGCCGGGTGAGGATGGCCTGACCGTGATCTCCAACTCGGCGATTACCAACAACACTGCCAACACCTTCGGCGGTGGTGTCTTCGCCGGTGGCGCAGCCATGGCCATCCAGAACTCGACGATCTCCGGCAACACCGCACGCCGTGGTGGCGGTGGTGAGTCTGCCGGCGCGACCGTTTCCATCGAGAGCACCACTATCGCGGCCAACACGGCCGGAGCCGGTACCGACCGTACCGGCGCTGGCGGTGGCTTCTCGAACACGAGCATGTCCGTTCGCGTGCAGCTCCAGAACACGCTCGTGGCCGATAACGTCAACGGTGAGCTCCGCGGGTTTTACACCTCGATGGGCAACAACCTCGTCGAGACGCGCCTCGGAGCCGGCATCCAGGGCCAGATGGACAGCGACCTCTATGAGGTCGACGCCATGATCGGCCCGCTGGCCGACAACGGTGGCCCCACGATGACGCACGCCCTCCTCGCTGGCAGCCCCGCCATCGATGCCGGCATGACCGACTTCGAGACGGACCAGCGCGGCGAGCTCCGCAACGATCCCGATGACATCGGCGCGTTCGACTTCGGTGACGGCATGATGGCCGGCGACGGCGCCATGCTCATCACGGGTGTCTTCGACGGCAACCTCCCGGGTGGCACGCCCAAGGCTGTCGAGTTCTACGTCACCGAGGACATCGCTGACCTCAGCCTCTTCGGGTTCAGCTCCGCCAACAACGGTGGCGGCGCCACCGGCACGCCGGAGTTCACCTTCCCGATGGGTTCCGCCTCGGAAGGGGACTACCTGTACGCCACGTCCAGCCCGGCCGAGTTCCAGACCTTCTTCGGCTTCGCCGCGGACTACACGGACAACGCGGCCAACATCAACGGCGACGACGCCATCGAGCTGTTCCAGAACGGCGCGGTGATCGACGTCTTCGGCGAGGTGGCTACGGATGGCACGGGCCAGCCGTGGGAGTACCTCGACGGTTGGGTCTACCGCATGGACGAGACTGGCCCGGACGGCTCGACGTTCGTGCTGGACAACTGGACGTACAGCGGCATCAACGAGAACGATGACGACACGTCGCAGGAGACGGCTACCAACCCGTGGCCGCTCGGCTCCTACAGTGATGGAGACGACGGCGCTCAGGGCCAGACGGCGTCGAAATTCGACGCCTCCGAGGGCCCGGTGCAGTTCGCTCCGGTCTCGCCCAACCCGATCCGTTCGACGGGCCGCGTGCAGTTCGCCATGGCCCAGAGCCAGGCGGTCTCCGTCGAGCTCTACGACGTCATGGGCCGCCGCGTGCAGACGCTCTACACCGGCACCCCGGCCGCCGAGGCGGTGGTCGACGTGACGGTCGATGCCAGCGATCTGGCCTCGGGTGTGTACGTGGTGGTGCTGCAGAGCGCCACGGTGCGTCAGACGCAGCGCGTCACGGTGGCTCGCTAAAGCGAACCGTCTGACTCGTTCAGGTCGGCGCGGCCCCCTGCTCTTCGGAGCGGGGGGCCGCGTTGCGTTTGGGCGCGTTGCGCATAGGCGACGACGCCCACACCTTGCGGCCTTCGGCTGGAGCACTTGACAGCGACCAAGACCTGACGTATCGTTAATCGACGATCAACGATGATTGTCGCTTGTGTCATCAACCCCCAGCGCCATGACGACTTCGTCCGCGTGCTGCTGCTCCACCTGTGGATGCGGCGGCGGGTGCTGCTGCGACTAGCGCACGCCCCCGACGGCGCCGACCCCCGTGCACGGGGGCCGGCGCTTCGGCACACTCCCCCGGTACATCCCTGGGCGACCTCGACGTCTCCCCTCCACCCGATGAAGCTCTTCTCCTTCCGACTGTGCAGCTG
>JAULKR010031777.1:0-12330 GCA_032356305.1 Prasiola linearis | reverse complement strand
ATGGGTACGCTGGTAAGCATCTGCCACGGGTTTGAGATAGCCATAGCACGCTACGACCGGCGCTGGCGTGAGAGCTACGCTGAGCAAGAGAATCTTACGCTGCAGCTGCGCAACCACGGTCGTGACCTGAGCCGTGAGGCGGATGCACACCATGAGACGCTAATGCACCTGAGTCGGTCTGAAACGAGATTACGGCACCTCTTCGATAATGCGTTTGACGGCATCGTTTTGTTTGATTACAAGGCAGGCATCGCCCATGAAATCAACCAGGGTCTTGCCGATATGCTTGGGTACGAGCTAGCTACGCTCTATAAATTGCATCCATTAGCGCTAAGCGCTGAATTCCAGCCAGACGGGCGCAGCAGCCACGAAGCTTTCTACGAAATCATGCGCGAGGCAGGACTCCAAGATAAGCTTACCTACGAGTGGACCCATCGACATGCCAACGGACACCCAGTAGATGTCGAGATAACCATCTGCAAGCTCCCTGGCGAGGAGTCGCTACGCATGAGTGTATTCCGAGACATCACCGAGCGCAACAATGCTGATCGTGAACTTCAAATGGCTAATCGTGAGTTGCGAACGTTTGCGCACGCAGCCAGTCACGACTTGAAGGAGCCGCTGCGAACGATGAGCAATTTTGCTAAACTGCTCGGTCGCCGCTACAGCGACGTAGTCGACGAAAGAGGCCGCGAATACATCAATTTTATCACCGATGCAGCCACACGCGGCACCTCACTGGTCCACGACCTGCTTGAGTATGCCGAGCTAGGCATGGCGGACGTAGAAACGGTGCCCACCAACCTTACTGTTGCTGCTGCGACAGTACGCCAAAATGTCGAGGCCCAACTCAGAGAAGCCGGCGCTACACTGACGATCGATCCGCTGCCCACGGTAATGGCGACTCCCACCTGGGCCCACCAGTTGTTGCAAAACTTAGTGTCAAACGCACTCAAGTTCGGTCGTGAAGGGGTCGCCCCAAAAGTCAGTGTCACCGCCACGAGCAGTTCCATTGGGCATGAAATAAAAGTCATCGATAACGGCATCGGTATCGCTCAGGCAGACCTTGGAAAGGTATTCGGGGTGTTTGAGCGGCTCGTACGCCGTGATGAGTTTGAGGGCAATGGGCTAGGCCTAGCGTTGTGCCGACGCATCGTCGAGCGCTTAGGTGGCGACCTGTGGGTAGAATCCACTCCTGGGGTAGGGACTACGTTTACGGTATGGTTGCCTACCATGGAGCCTGCCGCGGGTACGGCCGCAGAGCAGCGCAAGGCGCTTGCAGAAGTGCAGCAACTGAAAAAGGAACTGAAACCCTTTGTGTTTCAGCCCCCTTCGAGCATTAATAACTAGTCCGAAGCTCTAGCTAGCAATCGCGTTCGCCTTCTCTTTGGCGGTGGCAATCGCATCCTGTCCGCCCTTGCCATTTAGCTCTTGAGCAGCGATAAGTTCCTGATCGCTGATACCTATAAAGCCAAAGAAAGTGGCAAGGTGCGGCGTCGTATGATCGTAGCCACTACCCACCGGTGTGCCTCCAGTCGCCAGGGCGAAGTACGCCTTCTTACCTTCCAGCAAGCCTACCGGACCTTGATCTGTGTACTTAAAAGTGACGCCTACGCGGGCTACTAGGTCAAACCATGCTTTCAGCGAAGCGGGTACGCCGAAGTTCCACATTGGCACTCCCACCACGACTGCATCCGCAGCCTTAAGCTCTGCGGTAAGTTTATCGCTTAACGCGACTGCCGCCTTTTGGGCGGGGGTGAGGCTGGCCGGGGGCGTGTAGTACGCCGTTATCATTTCGTGGTCGGCATAGGGTAGGGGCTCGGCCACCACGTCGCGGCGCGTGATCGTAGCTCCAGGGTTGAGGTTGGTGAGCCGATCTACGATTGTCTGGCTGAGTTGGCGGGATACGCTTTCGCCAAAACGAGGGCTTGCGTCTATGTGTAGGATATTCATGGGGATGGGGTTGAAGGATGAAAGCTGCAAAATATATGTACCTACATCTATTTTCCAGCTTTCGCAAAAACGCACTAGTCACTGTAGAGTTTTGGCGGAAGCTGCCTCTTATTGACTTAGGGTATGCGAGTTGGCCATCACACCGACGAATGAAGTGCAGCGCTGCCGCGTCGATAGGCCCGATTAATGCTCTAGGGTGTGTATGGACGCGGATAACTGGACAAAGGCGAACTGACACGGACGCTGCACAACCTTAAGTTTGCCACGTCTGCACGGCTCGCTGCTCAATAGCAATCAGTTATACTTTATCTTATGTCTTTGACTACCCAAATGGAACGAGCTGGCAACTCACGCTTAGGGATCGCGGTGTACGCAGTTGGGGCACTGTGCTTGCTGTGGCCTTGGCTAGGCTATGGATACTTGTTTGCCGCTGACGAGTACTTGCACACTTATAACGCTTGCATACTTGACAGACTGCTTTCGGGCGACGACGGTGGATACGCAGAGTGGTATGCGGTGAATTACTTCCCGGAGCCCAACTTGATGGGCCACGCCCTGCTGGTTGTGTTGTCGCAGGTGATGCCGATGGTTTGGGCGGAGAAAGTTATTGTTGGGCTGTTGGGTTTCGGCGTAGGCTATGCGTTTCTACGGCGGTCTGCCCCACTCACGCTAGGTGCTGAAGCTGCTCCAGCGCTGACTATTGGCAGCTTATGGCGTGCAGGCCTTGCCCTGCTGGCCCTGTCCTTTGTGCTGGCACCGGTGATGCAGTATGGGTTCGTAAATTATCTGCTCGGCATGGTCGGCATGCAGGCCGCGCTCACACATACGGGTAGCAAAACAGCCGGCGCCCGCTGGAGTATTGCCATATGGGCACTGCTTCTTTATTTCTGTCACCCGATAGCACTGCTGTTTTTTATGGGTGTGGTGGCGCTACGCGAGTTGTTGCACCGTGGCCTTATGAAGCCGAGCCTGCTGCCGCAGCGTGGCAATTATGGTCGTTTTGTAGTTGACATGCTCCGTTGGTTTGTTGTACCACTGGCGTTGTTTGCGGCCTACACTACGCAGCACGGCGGCGAAACAGCCATGGAGGGCGCTTCCTTGCGGAGGCTCGGTGCGTTCTTGCTGTACTTCCGCGAGCTCACGTTGTACGGTGTTAGCGAACTACCGTTTGCCTTACTCACGCTCGCGTTGTCAGCTATTGCGGGCATAGCCGCGACAGTTTGGGTGGTGACGCGTAAAGGTGCCGCGCTCACAGTGGCGGCCGTAGGATTGGTCGTGCTGCTCGCCGCAATCGTGCTCGTTCCCGATCAGTTGGCTGGAGGTGCGTACATCTATCAGCGGCTGCGTCCATTCGTTTGGGTCTGGGCGCTATGGGTGGGTGCACATAGCATCGAGTACGCCTGGCACCAGCAGCGCGCATCTGGAATTTTACAGTCGGTATCGAAGCTCTTGGTAAAGCCTGCGTTCGCGTATGCGATAGCAATAGGTGCAGTAGCCGCAGCGGTAGGCTTCACCGTAGTACGGGTGCCCGCCTCGCTTACCGTTGCTGCTGAACTCGACGAACTACAAACTTTTGCCCAGCAAATTCCTGAGGGCGCCGTTGTGCTACCGGTATCGGCCGTCGAACTCGTGAACGGCCAGGAAAACTTCACGTCTCCATACCACCACTTCGCGGGGGTAGCAGGCTGCGACAGAGGCATCGTGCTACTGGATAATTACGAGGCGACGGTTGGCTATTTCCCGCTGGTTTGGCAAGAAGGGCGCGATCCACTTGCGGCAATGACACGAAGTGCAGAGGCACATCCCGCCGTGATCCCGCAGGAGGGTAGGGCATGGTTTGCCTCAAATGCAGAGTACATTTTGTCGCGGGGTCCGCTTAGTGAATCACTCGCCAAAGAAACTGCCGACTGGCTAGCGCCAGCCCTCGGTGCTCCTGTTGCTTCGGCGAGTGGCACGTTCTATCTATTCCGCATCGATGCGACAGCGTTGAGCCTGTAGCTAGTGCATTGTATACGCATGCGTTTACATCAGACCTCGCTCACGGAACTTCTGGCGAGCGCGCATGAATTCATCTGGGCTCAAATTGAGAAACGAAGCCAAGTGCACCGTGGGGACGTGAGTTTCTAAGCCGGGGTATGCTTGCAAAAAGCGCTCGTAAGTTTCGACAGGCTCATCACGTGATTGTCGTTCACGAGCCCGAAGGCTCTGATTGCTGAGAAACGTAGCATAGAAAGCGCTTAGCTCAGGGAAGCGGGTCATCAATTCATCGAGCGCGGCGAGTGAAAGGCACACGCAACTGAGCTCATCAATGGCTTCCAGGCTTTCCGGAGCACCTCGCTGCGGGGTCAGGTTGCGGCCAACCAGGTCGTCAACTCCTGCGAAATGTTGTGATACATCCTTACCGTCGTTTGTGACGACAAAAAGTCGAGCTGTTCCCTGTGTGATAAGGATAAGCTCGCCGGCGGACGACGGTAGAGTGAAGACGGAGCCTTCGGCAAGTTTGCGGCAGCGGAGCTGTAGCATAACTGCTCTTCGGCATGCGTCGCTCAGTATAATAGCCTCGGTGAGGCGGTCAATGAATAGCAGCTTTTCCATGGGAGTGGTAGGCGGGGAGAGTGGGGTTATGGTGCACAAGTTACGGCCTACTACAAGGCACATCCACTGTTCTGCCGCTTCTGGGGTAAGCCCTACCCCCTTTGTTAAAGTCCTTGAACTCTTTACGAATAGTCCTTATATGGTAAGCGATTCCGCCGTCACCTCTCATCGCCGTTTTGCCACTAAGCAGCTTGACTTAAGTCTGGCTATTGGCGTGGCGGTGTATCCCCTAGTGGGCCCAGCACTAGCACGTAAGATTGCTAGCGTAGGATTTTAGCACACCAACTAAGTCGTGCACCTAACAGCAGCACTCGCAACTGGCAGTTGTAACTACCAAGCTTATCGCATTTAGCCTAGGCCGTCATAGCAGCGCTGCTAGGCCTTCACCCAGGACACACCCAGCCAGCGGCCAGTAGCGGCAGCCAACTGAAGACTGATAACCGAGAACTGAAAACTCTCCCTACTGATGAATAGCCCGTGCCACCCGAACGCGGCTGCCTTCCTGCAGTCGGAAGATGATGACGCCAGCGGGGTAGTCGCTCGTGTCTACGGATACCTGCTGTTCGCCTGCAGGCAAGCGCCTTGAGAAGAGTTCTTCTACAAGACGACCTTGCACATCGTAGGCTGTACAACGAACGCGGCCGGCATACGCGGTGGTAAACGACAGGTTGACGCCCTCCTTGAATGGCGACGGCGAAGCGGTAATCGTGAGACCGCCGTCGCCGCTCGCGTCGGCGACGCTGCTAGTCGATGAACCACTTCCACAACCGCTAATAATGGGCAGCTTCACGTAGTCTTTGTGGAGCATGTCGCGCACCTGTCGGTCGGATAGGCCAAACCAATCTTCGAGCACGCTTCCGTATAAATCGCGGAAGTCGTATTGCATTGCCACACCTTCCTGTGAAGCTACGTCCCGCTTAATTACTGGGTTTGCACCTAGGGTACCGGCGGCCACACACTCACCAAACACGAAAGCTGGCGCTGCGGTACCGTGGTCGGTGCCATGAGCTGCGTTGGAACGAATCTGTCGTCCAAACTCTGAGTACGTCATGCCGATAACCCGCTTTTCGAGTCCCTGGGCACGGAGGTCATCTTGAAATGCGAGTACAGCTTCAGATAGTTCGCGAAGCAGTTCTGCGTGGTTACCGGCGGTTGGGTTACCACTTACAACTTGTGAGGCGTGCGTATCAAAGCCACCGAGAGATACGATGTATACCTTGGACCGAAGGCCCCCAGCAATCATGCGTGTCACGTAGCTCAGCTTCGTTGCGAGCTCGTTACGGTCTGGGTAACGGACGGCGTTACGGCCTCTTTCGGTGGCCTTTTTAACTACTCGTCCGTATGTGTTTGCCTGAGCAATGGTGGTACGGATATAGTCCAGTTCGTCCCCATAAATTCCGCCTGCGTATCCCTCGCCAGGCATATCAAGGAGGGTGGTTTGGTCAAGCGGATTGTCTACAGCTAAGGCGAAGTTGCCACCTACACCCTGGCAGGTCTCGCTTACTCCTGTGCCTACCGATACCGCAGCAGGGTAGTCAAGCTCGTTGTTGGGGTAACCAGGATGCTGGGTATCTAGGAAACGGCCAACCCATCCAGTGCTAAGGTTCTCCTTACTAGCTGATCCCGTAGTCCAGATGTCTGTTGAGCGAAAGTGACTCCTGTTCTGATCGGGATAACCTACCCCCTGTACGATCCCTAGCCTGCCAGAGTCCCAAACCTCTTTCATCCCTTTTAGGGAGGGGTGTAGTGCGCGCGTGCTTTCAATGCGCAGCAGTCTATTCTGTGATGCAACGATATTCCCACGTACTGCCCGCAAGTTGTCGTACGCATCTAGCGGTACAACAGAGTTTAGTCCGTCGTTGCCACCAACCAATTGGATAAGCACCAAGACGCGATCTGAATCATCCTGCTGTAGCAAATTGAACAGAGGGCTGCGTGGCGCTGCGATCGGAACGTTCGCAAAGGCTAAGGGTAAGGCTGCCGTGGCAGTATTGAGGAAGTCGCGTCGCTTCATCATCGGGATAAGCTTGTAGGAGCAAAAGAGAGTGGGGGAGGGAAGGAAGGATAGGCTAGAGTAAGCCTAGCTGAGGTGTATCTCCGGCGTGGAGAACAGTGCTAGCACCAGGTCGCGCACTTTGCGCTCGATGCTGTCGCGTTTTTCCTCCGATCCTCTATCGTTACGGTAGGAGCCGTACTCCACTCGCCACTCGAAGTCTGGTAGGCCAGGAATAAGCACTTCCTTAAGTGCCTTAAGCTGATTGCTTTCTAAGCGTCTCGGTAAGAGGCGCTCGGCCATTTCCCGTACCAGCTCGTTGGGGTCGTTCGGGTTATCAAAATCAGAGATGAAGTCAAGCAACTCCGGCCGATAGATCGTGAAGTCGTGGATGAAGCCTGACGCGGTAAATTCTTCAATGTTCCGCGAACGGTCTTGTAGAGTAGCGGATGTGATCCAGGCGCGATTGTACAGCGGCGCCTGGTGGTATGCGACGTATCCAGCTACACTTGGTGGCTGCATGAGGTCCATGTTTTGGTCGCGGCACATGTCTGCCATCTGACGCATAAACCACTCCTCATCTTCATCGTCCTTGGGCGCATTGTAGCCCAGGTTTTTGGTGGTGTCGATGATGTGGTCGAGCGGATTTTTAATCATGACCCCACGGCGCTCCTGATCGAAGAAGTGCTCGCTGCTCAGTAGTACCCTCAACACCGGAGCTAGATTGAAATCAGAGTTGACCAAAATCTCTGCGAGGGGGCGGATGATATTATACTCTATCGAGCCGTCGATTTCATGGTGTACAAACCATCGGTACAGCTTGCGACACAGAAAGCGAGAGGTGTCCTCCTGCTCGAAGATCATGTCGATGACTTGGTCGATTTCGTATTTTCCGTTGCCCCTGATTTTACCTCCGCCGAGCCGCTTGCTAAGTTGCTTGTCGCCGTTGTCGTGGAGGTAGTTTACGAAGAAGGACTCTGGGCGCTTACGCTTATCGGTGCTTCCACGGTAGCGAACACGCCAACCCGTGAGTGCCCGCGAGAGCGCACGCACGTCTTCCTCTGTAAACGTGGTGTAATCACCAGGTCCTGCGAGATCACCCTTGCCAACTGTAAATAGCTCGAGGAGCTCGCGGGCATAGTTCTCGTTCGGACTCTCTGCCTTGTTGAGGTTGCCATCGAGGAATACCAACATCGTCACGCTCGTCGAAACGTCCTTCACTAGTTGCCGCACATTGCCAGCCGCATTACGACGCAGCAGCATGAGGTAATCATAGTATGCCCGTACGTCACCGTTCTGCGAGCAGGCGAAGTGATTCTGCCAGAACATCTGCAGCTTGGGCCGCATGCTAAAACCAGCCTCAAACGCAGAGCGAACTTGCCAAGCCAATAAGGAGTTAACGCGGTAGGAATTAACCTCCCGACCATTGATGAGAGGCGCATCTACCCAGCTCTGACCTATCGAAACGTTATAATCATCATAATTCGCCACGTTGATTGGCTTCCTCAGCGGGTCATTGTCCGTTAGCAGACGACTGATCGTTTGATACAAGCCAAGACTCTGAGCTTCCAGCGCCATTTCGGGGGAAACGCCGTAAGTGGTGCGGCGAAGCAGGTGGTAAGCTTCTTCAGTAGAGAACTGACCCTTGTACGGGGCGAGTCCGGACCCGGATGTAGTGGTTGGCATATAAGATTAGATGTCCGAAACGATGTAGAATAAGCCCCGGAGGCGAGGGGCTTCAGCAGTTGATAGGGGGAACTTACGGGGACGGTCCGTAGACCGATGTTAATGAATATTGTTAGCGACTCAGAAAGCTAAATCCACCCTAGTTTAGGTAGCTGATTTGACAGAAGTTGAACGCCAATGTAGCATTGAACATTCCGGTTTTGGGGGCTATTCAAGCACTCTACCGTGATCAGGGGATGCTTGCTTCGCTACTAAAATTTTCAATTCTCATCACGTAGAGTGATTGCTAGAATTACATACCTATACGTCGGCTACCCGACCAAGTGTTGCACTGTTACCATGCTAACCATTTTCTAACGGCAGGCCGCACGAAGCCAAACCATTTGCTTTTAGCAAGCGTCTAGGTTCAGTGACTGATATTCTGAATAAAAGCAGGACTGTTTGCCTGCGCAGACTATAAATTGGTCACTTATCCGTAAGGGCTTAGCATGTGTTTTGGCGAAAGCCGCCTTTACACCCAAAGTCTGCCTTACATTTCCCACCTAATTCAATTGCCGGGCTACTATCGCCTTGCCCCACAAGCACACCTTCTATCCTATGGCATCGATCAAGCTCTTCGACGACACTAGCTCCTATACATACGATGCCATTGTGGTAGGCTCAGGCATATCGGGGGGCTGGGCCGCCAAACAACTCTGTGAGGCCGGTCTTAAAACGCTAGTCCTCGAACGTGGCCGCCACATTGAACATGGTGATTACCCTACCGCCAGCATGGATCCCTGGGACTTTGTAGAAACAGGCAAGGGTGAGTCAGCGCTGCGCGAGAGCCTGAATTTGGAAGAAGCTAAGGACTATCCCAAGCAGAGCCGTACCGGATACACCACCAACCGCAGTTGGGTACACCATTTCATAAAGGACACCGAGCATCCCTACGAGGAGGCACCGGGCGGGCGTTTCGATTGGATCCGCGGCTACCAAACAGGCGGACGTTCTTTAGTGTGGGGTCGCCAGAGCTACCGGTGGAGCGACATAGATTTTTCCGCCAACGCTCGCGAGGGTATAGCTGTGGATTGGCCCATTCGTTACAAAGACATCGCGCCTTACTACGACATGGTCGAGAAGTACATCGGCGTGAGTGGCATGAAGGAGGGCTGGGAAGCATTGCCCGACGGTGAGTTTGAGCCGCCGATGGACTTTACTGCACCCGAGCAGCACCTGCGCGAGCAAACGGCCGCCAACTTCGATGATCGCATCGTAACGATAGGTCGCACCGCCCACCTGACTGGGCAGGCCGGTCGCCCGAAGCAGAACCGCCAATCGTGTCAGTACCGCAATCGCTGCATGCGTGGCTGCCCGTACGGCGCATACTTTTCCAGCAACGCCTCCACCTTACCAGCGGCCAACGCTACCGGTAATCTTACCCTACGGCCGTTCTCCGTTGGGGCGGAGGTAATTCGTGACGAGCAAACTGGGCTTGCCACCGGTGTGCGCATCATCGATCAGCAAACCAAGGAGGAGCACGTATTCGAAGGTCGCATCATCTTCTTGAATGCTTCTACTGTAGGCAGCACCTCAATTCTTATGCAGTCCGGTGACTGGGCCAACGAATCCGGGCAGTTGGGTCGCAACATGATGGACCATCACTTCCACGTAGGCGCATCGGCGAGCGTGGAGGGATACGAAGACGTATACTATAAGGGTCGGCGGGCGAATGGCTTCTATGTGCCGCGCTTTCGCAACCTGGGCGGAAAAACCAACAAGGACTTCACCCGGGGCTACGGCTACCAGGGAGGCGCAAGTCGTACCAACTGGATGCGTGGCGTGCAGGAGCTGAGCTACGGCGCTAAGCTAAAGGATCAACTCTTCGAGCCAGGCGCTTGGCGCATCGGCATGACTGGTTTTGGTGAGATGCTGCCTTACGAGGCCAACACCATGGAACTAGAGGCCAATAACCTCGATGATTTGGGCCTGCCGATAGTGAAGTTCAATACGACACTCTTCGACAACGAAATCAAGATGCGTAAGGACATGGCCGACGCCGCTGCCGAAATTTTTGAGGCGGCTGGCTTCAAGAACGTCAACTCGTACGACGGTGGGTTTGGCGAGCAGGGTAGCTATGGTGTGGGACTCGGCATCCACGAGATGGGTACGGCCCGCATGGGCACAGACCCGCGGACCAGCGTGCTCGATGAGTACAACCGCGTGCACGCCTGCAAGAATGTGTACGTCACCGACGGCTCCTGCATGACGAGCGCCGCCTGCGTAAATCCCTCGCTTACATACATGGCCCTTACCGCCCGCGCGGCCGAGCACGCCGTACAACAGCTGGCCAGCAATGCCATCTAGGGTAGTTAACTAACTCCTCCTTCTTTTCCGCTCTTTTCAGCTTTCGCCAAAACTCTACAACCCAATGAATACTCGCACCTCTCGCCGCAGCGCACTCAAACTGCTTGGTCTTGGTGGCATCGGGAGCATCGTGGTGCCCGCCACGCTGTTTCAAGCTTGCCAGGATGCGGCCGCCACGCCCGGCCTAGCTCTCAGCACACTAAGCTCCTCGCAGGCAGCCACGCTGAAAGCTATCCAAGACGCGATTATTCCGCAGACCACCAATGCAGCAGGTACTACGATTCCCTCAGCCTCCGACGTAGGATCGGTTGAGTTTTTTGATACGTACCTCACACACGGGTACGAGCCCAAAGACCGTGATCGGGTACTCTATCAACTCGACAAGTTTGCGGAGTTAATGAAGTCGGACGAGGGAGTAGAAATCGCGGACGCCAGCGAGGCGAACATTACCGCGCAAATGGAGCGCTACTTCGCCACCTACGAGGCCCCGGCCGCGAAGGATAATACCATGGAGATTGAGGGCAACAAGGTCGAGCGGCAGGGAGGCGACGACGAAGCAGATGATGTTGCCGAGCCGACCTCAGAAAACCTGGGTACCCACACGCAAGTAGAGGAAGCCGTCGTGTTTGAGGACGACCCTACCGAGGTGAATAACCTGCTGCAGGCGCTACGCGGGATTACGCTTGAAAGCTACTTCCAAAGTGAGTACGTCGGCGAAAACGTGCTCAACTACGAGGAAGTGCCTGGTAAGTACGTTGGCATCTACCCAATGAGCGAAGTGCCCAACGGCTACGCTTGGAGTCTCTAGAAAGTATCCTAACATAGCTTCTACCGTTCGTCACCTCAGTACCCTTTAGTATGAATCTGTTCGACCAAGCTTCCTCCCCTCTTAACTACGATGCAATTGTCGTGGGTTCAGGAATTTCCGGCGGGTGGGCGGCAAAGGAACTGTGCGAGGCGGGCGTCAAAACGCTAGTGCTCGAACGTGGTCGTCACATTGAGCACGGTGATTACCCAACCGCGTCACTCGACCCATGGGACATAGACGACGAGGCGCCGGGCATTTTCAAGATTGGCGAGGGTCACGTCAAAGCACTTGGAGATAGTCGTTATACGGAGGAGGAAAACGAGCATTATCAAGTGCAACAGCGCACTGGATGGTCGGCCACACGAACTACCGCACGCCACTACGTTGACGATTTAGAGCATCCTTACCTTGAGGCGCCAGGCAAGCGTTTTGATTGGATTCGCGGGTATCAGACCGGCGGTCGCTCTTTGATTTGGGGGCGTCAGAGCTATCGGTGGGCGCCCGTAGACTTCGAAATGAACGCCCGCCAGGGTATTGGCGTCGACTGGCCTATTCGCTACGATGAGCTGGCACCCTACTACGCAAAAGCGGAGGAATACATCGGGGTGAGCGGCCGCCCTGAGGGCAAGCACGACCGACTGCCCGACGGCGTATACGGTCCACCGATGGACTTCAACGCTCCCGAAGTCGAGTTTCAGAAAAAGCTGAACTCTTCTTACGACGACGGTAGGTTTATGACGATTGGCCGCACCGCCCACCTCACCGGCGAGGAGCGGCCAGGCCGTCAGCTTTGCCAATCGCGCAATCGTTGCGAGCGTGGCTGCCCCTACGGAGGATATTTCTCCAGTAACGCCAGCACACTGCCCGCTGCAGACCTTACCGGAAACCTCACCTTGAGGCCGCACAGCGTAGTGACTTCAGTTGTGTACGACGAGACCTCAGGCCAGGC
>JAULKR010031555.1:0-12343 GCA_032356305.1 Prasiola linearis | reverse complement strand
ATCACCATCTGCGACCGGTCGGGCGTGCCGTAGTAGTCGCACATCCGCTCGCGCAGGATCGTCGTCTGCGCCGCCAGATCGAGCCGCGCCAGATCGTCGAGGCTCGGGGCCTCGTCGTAATCGGGCGAGCGCCACTTCGACAGCATGCCGGGGCTGATGCCCATCGACGACGCGATCGACGCACCCTTCACACCGCTGGCGAGCAGGATGTTGGCCGCGATCGACTTGCGCTCGGAACGGGGAAATGCCTCGCAGGGTTTCATCTGCGCGCCTCCGAAACTTGATTTCGTGGATTGGTGGGGGTCGCTTCGGCCATCTTGGCTTCCACAGGCCGGGGGATGTCCTCGGGCGACACCGCAACGGAGGGGCACCCCTTGGAGAAGCGTCCGGCAATGCAGGAGGGAAGCGCCATCACGAAGCCGCCCTCGCCAGATCCTGCTCGTACAGGAAGGAAACGGTATCCCGCCCCGCTGCGTCGATGACGCGCTCCAGCAGGGCCTTGCCCTTCTTGCCGCTCCAGATGCCGTAGGCGGCGTGCCGGACATTCTCCCGATGGACGCCGTTCGCGGAGCACCACGCGCTGAGCGACGTGCCCCGAGCGCGGAACGCGGCCACGATTGCGCGTGAAAGCTCGGCTCCGGGCTGGATTGTTGCGGGGCTGTCTGCCATGTTCGCTCCTTATCCCGGTGGGATAATGTGTTTATTCGTGCTGTACGGATATTATGAGCGATAAATCATTCGGATCAAGCGAAATATCGCTCGGTACGGAAAATAACGGACATGCTTTGTTTTTGAGTAGGTTGGATTCCGCTCTGAAGCAGAAGTCTATGTCCCGCCGCGCGTTGGCGAAGACCATTGGTGCAAGCCAAGCTGGTGTGAATGCCTATTGGGCAAAGGGGTCCGAACCGTCCCGAAGCGTTCTGATTGCTATTTCACTCGCGCTTGACGTATCGCTCGACTGGCTCGCCACCGGAGCAGGTCCGAAAACGCGATCTGATCGCTCGGGCACGGACCCGCGCCTCGCCGACGATGATGTCGTCGCCGCCGCCATCACCCTGACGCTCTCGAAAATTTTGGAACTGGGAAGGGTGCCGCCTCCGGCGCTGACTCGCGGCCTCTTCCTGGATAACCTCGAAGTCGCCTCGACCGCCGCCTCGCTCGACGACGCCGACCAGATGCTCAAGCGAATAATATCATCCGTAAAGGAATAAAGTTCTACTTTTGTTCGCTTTTGCCACTATCATCATATTCGTTTCAACAACGAGTATGGAGCTACGCATGGACCGGTTCGACCGCATTCTGAAGCAGGCCAAACAGGGCATCGACGATACAGATCGCACAGCAACGCGCATCACCATCAATGGCAGCGTAACCTTCAACCTCGGAACGCGGCACGCCACGAATAAGGATGCGCCACATCCACAATGCGAGAATTGCAGCGGCGTCCTGACCGATAAAGGCCGCTGCCCCTATTGCTCGCCCGATCGGCGCTGAGCACTGCCCGTCGAGGCACATAAATCTATGTGCCTCGACGGGCCTTCGAACGCTGATTGAAGGCCCGTCGAACACTCCGAAAATCAGTTCCCAGTTCCAGAACTGCTGCTCACTGAGGTAAACCCGCCTAGCGTGCTGATATCTGGAGAAAAACCCAAACTGGGAACTGACAAGCGGAACCGCCACACTCAGTTCCCAGTTCCAAATCACTGACAACCACCGAAATCAGGTGATCGCCGCAGAACTCCGCCGCCGCCGCGACTCTCACCAAGGACCATTCGATCTGTCGCGCCCCTCGTCGATGCCCGAATGGGACCAATCGATCTGTCGCGCACCGATTTCAGGTCAATCCCGAATAACCCAATCACAACCGTCAGATACCGGCCAATATCACCCAATCCCGGCTTTCACCGGAGGGATCAGAGTAAGTGTCGGGTCACACGTCGAGACGTGGTCCGTACCGCTCGCGGAATACGACGGAGTCCGGCATCGTCCAACATCCGCTTCCGGCGTGGCTGTCAGCGGGACGGAGTCTCGGACGGTTCGCTACGACGTGCTGGAGATGGCGCATCGCGACCCCGGCCTGACGATCCCGCTATGGAAGCGGGCGCGGACGACGACGGGCGGAATGGGCATGGCTGCGATGATCCGGGCGGGGCGCGAGGGGGACAGGACCGCGGTGGAGTCCGCGCTGAACTCCCGCGACAACCCCGCCTTGCGCGCCTTCGCGGTCGAAGCCGCCGACAGATTGAGGGTCCCCCTCCTCGATTCGCCGGAGTCCTACGCTGAGGCGCGCTGAGGTTGGGGGCGTAACCTGACGTATTTATTTGTCTTTTCATCCGGTCAGCAGGTCCCCTTCCCTGCAACTGCGCCATTCCGGAACAGAATTTGCGGAACCGGACTGGACAAGGGCGCCTTTTCCGTTTCATCCTGAAGGCGAGTCGATCCACCGCGAGGCGATGCCGGTAGCGGTGCGGCACGACAGGAGGAGAGTCGCGATGAGCGTTCTTGCCCGAATGCGGCGTTCGGCATCCGCGCGGCTTTGCGCGCTGGTGCCGGTGTTGTCCCTCGCCTTCGCTCCCACCCCGTCGCAGGCGCGTCTGGCACCCGAGATCGTGGACCTCTACGACGGGCGCGTGCAGGCGGTGGAAGACGTGATCTCCTCGGTGCGGGGCGATCTCAACCCGCTCCATCTCGATCTCGACGCGCTGTCGGCGCATCTGGATGACGACCCCGCCGCCTTCGCCGCCTACGTGGCCGAGGCGGTGATCTACGCGCCCTATGCGGGCACGATGCACGGGGCCGAGGGGACGATGGCGACGAAGACGGGCAACGCGCTCGACCAGTCGTTGCTCCTCGGCGCGCTCAACACCAATGCGGGATACGAGGCGCGGATCGCGCGGGGCGACCTGTCGGATGCGGATGCCGACCGCCTGCTCGCGCGGTGGATGGCGGGGGGCGCGCCGGACTTCGACATCTTCGCCCCCGGTTCGCCCACGGCGGCGCGGATCGGCACCCCCGCCCCGTCGATGGCGGAGCCGGAAGCCGAAACCATGCGCCCCGGCGATGCGGTCCTGACGGCGGCGGCGGCGGCGGGGATCGACCTGTCGCCCGTAGCCGACCGCGATGCACTGCGAGAGACGGCGCGGGGATATTTCTGGGTGCAGTACCGCGAGACGCCTTTCGCGGAATGGGAGGATGCCCATCCCGCCTTCGGAAACGACGCCGCGCCCGTGGTCGAGCCGAGCGCGTATATCTCCGGCTCGATTCCTGCCGACCTGCTCAATACCGTGACCGTCGCGGCCTTCGTCGAACGCAGGATCGGCGACACGGTCGAACGCGTGCGGATCATGGGCGACTGGATGCGGCCCGTCTCCAACCTCGACGGGGGGCTGCACTCGGTCGCGATCCTGCCGCTCGACCCGCCCGACGGGCGCGATTTCGAGGGGGCGACGATCTTCGCGCCTTTCTTCGACGGCCTGCGCCCGGACGGGGCGCAGATGTTCGACGAGAACGGCGTGATCCTCGACATGGACCTGCTCGACCTGGGCGCACCGGGGTCGATGCTGGAGTTGTTCCAGACCTTCGCCGACCGCACGGGCGCGGCGGTGGCGACCCTCGACGGCCTCGATTTCGGGGCACCGGAGGAGGACGGGACGGCGACGGAACCGGCGGGACATGACCTGCTGCGCGTGATCGTCACGCTCGAAACCACCGGCCCGAACGGTACCAGTCGCCACGAGCGCGCGCTGTTCGACCGGACCGGCGAAGGCGCGGCCCTGCGCCCGTGGGACCAGATTTCGAAATCGGCGGAACTCTATCGTCACTACGCCTTCACGGTCGAGTCCGGCTACGTCGCGCCGACGCGGACGATGGACCGGGTATTGGACGATACCGCGCGGCGCATGGCGATGTTCCGGGCGCAGTTGACCCTGCCCGGCGACGACCCGTCGCCCGCCGAGATCGCCCGCGTGATGGCCATCGCGGGGGACGATCCGGCGGCACCGGGCATGCTGCACCGCCTGCGCCCGACGATGATCGGCGCGCCCGCGACCCTGCCCGGCGGGCCGCGCCATGCCCCCGTCCGCCCCTCGATCCTCGGGATGGCGGGATCGCCGTTTCCGGTGGTGGCCGAAACGGGGGCGAGCGTGGCGCTCGATCTGGTCAATATCGGCTGGGGCGCGTGGCGCATGGACGCGGACGGCGAACCGATGCGCGACCGGGAGGCGATGGCGGTCTTCGGGGCCGAGCGTACGTGGCTGGAGGCGCAGGCGATCGACGATCTCGCCGAAGCGGCGAACAGCGACGGGGAAGTCCGTAGCGCATGGGCCGCGTTGGCCGGGGCGCAGGGCTTCGCGCTGGCCGGCGATGCGGCATCCCCCGCGCTCGGAGCCGATGTGAAAGCCGGGCGCTTGGCGGCGGTGGCAACGGGCGATGCGGCGGCATGGTGGTCCTTCGACCCCGCGACCGGGGCGGCCATCGGGCGCACCCCGGGGGGCGGGTCGGGCGAACTGGTCGAATATCTCGTGGGCCTGATCTCGGTCAGCATGGCCGTCCTCTTCGCCCGCGCGGGGGTGCAGGGATGCGAGGGGGCGGCGCATCCCGATTGCTGCGTCGGGGCGGCGCTGGGGATCGGGCTGGTGGTCGGCGGATTGTTCGGCGTCGGCATCGCGCTTGTCGCATCGGAGGTGGCGCTGGCGGGGACGGCGGCGGCGGTCGCGGGGGCGCAGGGGGCCGTCACGCTGACCTTCGAATTCGTGCTGAGCGCGGTGATGACGTTGCTGCCGGGCGATCTGGGCCTGTGCGATCTGCCCGACTTCATCGAGCGGTGGAGGCCGCGATGAGGTGGCTGCGCGCGCTCCCGATCGTCGTTTTCGAGCTCCTCGGGGTGGGGGCGCAGGCGCAGGACCGCGCGCCCCTCGCCCCCGATACGCCGGTGGAAATCACGCTCAAGGGGACGCGGGCGGTGTTCGACATCCCCGGCCCCGCGCTCGGCCTCTACGAGATCGACGTCGCGTTCCAGGGCGGGCCGTTCGTCGCGGCGCTCGGGGGGTGGCCCGATGGCCAGCCCGACGGGGACGCGAAGCCGGAGGTGCTGGCCCGCGACAGGGCGGTGACCGGGCCGCTGACCCTCGGCCCCTACATCCTGCACCCGGACGTTGCGCATCGCCTGCTCGTTCAGGGCCACGGCGAGGCGACCGTGCGGCTCATCGCCCTCGATACGCCCGCCGAGACGGAGGCGCTCGCGCTGGAGGAAGGCCGGGCGCTGCTGACGCGGGCGGAGGGCAAGCGCGAGGGGACGGCGACGCTGGCGGGTGGAGATGCGCCGCTCTGGCTGGAGGTCCATGGCGAACCGGGAAAGACGCCGCAAGCCTATCTGCGGCAGGAAACCGACGCGGGCCGCCGCAACATCGACTGGACGGGCGGCATCGCCGGGCCACTGACCCTGACCGCCGATCCCGGAACGCTGTGGTTGCGCCCCGGCAAGGATGGCGAGGGGCGGTACGCCTATCTGCGCCTGTCGCGGGACCGGTTCGAGGGGATCGACGAACGCGGGCGCGAGTGGGAAACCGCCGCGATGGCAGAGCCGGGGGTCGCGGCCAGGGGGCTGCTGCTTAAACCCGGCGAGGCCGACCTCTTTCGGTTCGAGGTGCCCGCCGGGCAGGAGGCCACGACCCTGACGGTGCGGGGCGAAGGGTTCTTTTCCGATTTCGGCGTGAGGCTGCTCAAACCGCCCTACGGAAACGACGACACCGTGCTGATCCTGTCCGCCGAGGCCGGGATGGCGCGGGGCGAGGCGCTGCATCTGGCCCCCGGTCCCTACGGCCTGCGCATCGCGCGGGGCAAGGAGGCGGGGGGCTTCGAGCCGTATACCGTGCTCGTCGACGATGCCCCGCCCGCCGCGCCGGGCATCGAGCGCGAACCGAACCAGCGGGCGGCGGAGGCGACCATGATGCCCGCCGACGGGCGCATCGCGGGAATGCTGGACAGGGACGACATCGACGTCGTCGCCTTCGAGGTGGACGACCCGGATCAGCTCTGGCGATTGCAACTGAACGGCGGGAACCGGATGGTCCTGTCCGATGCGCGCGGGCGCACGCTGGCGACGCTCACCCGGCCCGCCGCCGCCCGCCATGTCCGCGCCGAGGGGCTGGACCTGCTGCCGGGGCGCTACACCGCGACGATCACGGGGGATGGCGAGTATCGCCTGCGCCTGCGCTCGCTCGGCACCCCGCCCGCCGATTTCGAGCGCGAGCCGAACGACGACCAGGCCTCCGCCCTGCGGATCGAGCCGGGCAGCTTTCGGCGCGGGCTTCTGCCCTGGGGCGATGCGGCGGATCGGTACGTGTTTCAGGTGTCGGGGCGCGACCGCTACGCCCTGACGGTCGAGGCACCGGACGATGCGGCCCTCGACATCGCCCTGCTGCGCGGGGGCGGCGTTTTCGGCGAACAGCGTCTCGCACCGGGCGGAACGATGCGGTTCGAGAGCGAGCTGGAGGCGGAAAGCTACACCCTCGTCCTGTCGGGCCGGGGGGTGGCGGGACAGGGCCTCTACCGCATCGCGCTGGACCTGATCGAACCCGACCCCGCCGTCACCGATCACGAGCCGAACTCGTGGTACGGCGACGCGCTGCCGATCCCCCCCGGCGGGCGCATCGTCGGCACGACGCAGGATATGGGCGCGCGGGACTACTACCACGCGCCGGCCCCCGAAACGCCCGGCTGGCTGATCCATTCCTGCCCGCCGGGGTCGGAAGGGGAGTGGCAGCAGGGCTTCATCGCGGCCGACGCCCTCGCCCGTCCGCGCGGGCGCGACTCAACCGCTTACGAAGGCAACCGGATCGGGTTGAGCGTGGTCGAGAACACGCCGGGCGAAGCGGCGGCATGGCTCGCCGTCTATCGCACGGGGGCCTATGATTGCCGCCTGCATTTCGACCCCGCCGAACGGAACGGCGACCTGCCCGAACGCATCGGCACCGCCCTCGCCGCGGAACGCGATCGCGCGCGAGACCCCGCCCCGCATCTGGCCCATACCGGCACGATCACCGAAGAGCAGGGCAGCGGCTACGACGCCTTTCCCCTCGCGCTGGCCGAGGACGCGACCGGTGCGCTCTGGCGCTGTACCGATGACGCGACGGGCGACACGGTGCCCGCCCACCTGCATGACGGCGCGGACTGGATGAAGAATGCCGACCGCGACGGCTGGTCCCATGCCCAGTTCGCCGGGCGCAAACCGGGTTACTTGATGGTCGGCGGGCGTGGTGCCGTGCCGGGGGCCTATTCCTGCGCGCTGGCCCCGACCCGCGTGACGGCGGAGAATTTCGGCGCGATGCCCGAGGTGGATGGCCCTGCCGAGGGCAGCGCATGGCAGCGCGCGGGCGATGGGGACGACGGGCGCGTCTTCCGTTTCGCCGTGCCGCCGGGGGCGCAGATGGTGCACGCCACCTGCGAGGATGCGAGCGGGGCGTATTACGGCGGCTGGACGCCCTCTCTCGATGGCGCGAAGATATCGAATGCCAACTATGTCGATGCACGCTGGCGCCTCTACCGCTATCGCGTGGCGGGGGGTGCGGTGTTCCGCATCACGGCCAAGGCCGGGGCCGCCCGCTGCGCCGCCCGCTTCGACGGCGAGGGGTTGGACGCGGAGGCCGTGACGGTGCGCGAGGGCGACGCCCCGGTGCCGCCCGTCACCGCTCCGACCCTGATACGCGAACGGATCGGGCGGGCGGGCGAAGTCGCGAGCATCCCCCTCTCCCTGCCCGGCGGGTCGTTCTACGGTGCCGATTGCACGGTCGAGGACGGGCCGGAGGGGACGACGCTTTCCATCACCCGCCCCGCCCGCGACCGACCGGTCGCCTATGGCGACCGCGTCCTGGCCGTGATGCCGGAGGACGGGACCGGCGCGCTCCGGATCAAGGCGGGCGCGAAGGGATACGACTGGACGCGGCCCATCGACATCGCCTGCACGATCCGTCCGCAGGATACCTTCACCCCCCATCCACCCCCCGCGCCGGAGCCGGGATGGACGACGCGGATCGATCTCGAACAGACCGCCTATGCCGCCTATTCGCCCCGAGGGCAGACGCTCGCCGGAACACTGACGGTGACGAACGCGGACGACGCGGCGCGCGAGATCGTCCTCGACGCCCGCGCGACCGGGCGCGGCTGGTGGATTTCGGACCTGCCACCGTCACTGACCCTCGAACCGGGGGCCGAGCGTGCGCTGGCCTTCACGCTCGCCCTTCCCCCCTTCGCCGATGAAGGACCCGGCGCGCGCGTGGTCGCCATGCTCGACGATCCGGCGGATGCTCATGCGCCGCGCGCCGCGCGCTCCGCGATCCTCGCGGGCGATGCGGAGGCGACCCCCGTCTCCCCCGGCCCGTTCCGCGAGACGCCGTTGGTGCTGGAGGGCGGGCTGAACCTGCTCGACCGCCGCCTCGGCGCGCGACTGGTCGAGGCGAACGGCAAGGCGGTGAACGGTGACAAGCCGGAATATTGGCGCGACCGGATGCATGACGGCGACCCGGCGCAGGGATCGGCGCAGCATTCGCCGGGGGGCGACCTGATCTACCGCCTCGCGGGCGAGGAAGCCGTGCCCCTGCGCGGGCTGGCCTTCTCGATGCGCCTTTCGAACGGGCTGAACCGCTGGGCGCGCGACCTGCGGGTGGAATTGTCGATGGATGGCGAGGCGTGGACGGCGGCGGGCGCGCTGCGGCTGGAGGCCGTGCATGAACGACAGTTCATCGTGTTCGACGCGCCCGTGCCTACGCGCTTCGTGCGCATCCTCGTCGATCGTTCCGTCTGGGCGACCGAATCTTCCTACATGAACGAGGTCATGGCGATCGCGGAGCCGGGCTTCATCCCCGCTTCCCTCGCGCCGATCGACCTTGCCGCCCCGCGCTGGGGCGGGGTGCTGGTCGGGCAATCGCTGAGGGAGCAGATCTACGAAAGCCCCACCGGCATCATGCGCGAGAATTCCGAAATCCACGCCCGGTCCCGCCCTCTGGCCGAGCCTGTGACGGAGGGCGAAGCCGCGCCTCCGCCCGCCCCGCGCTACTGGATCACCGGGTTCGCCGACATGCGGGCCGCGCGGATCGCCGGGTTCGAATGGGTCACGACCGAGGGCGAGGCGAAGGGGCAGCCGCCGCATCTCGACGTGTCGATCTCGACCGGCACCGTCGCGGATTTCGACGATCTCGTCACCCTGCCCCGCCCCGGGGACGGCGCGATCACCCGGCGCGTGATGCTCGACGAACCCGTCTGGGCGCGGTTCGTGCGGTTCGAGGTGCCGGGGAATGACGGCCACGCGCTGCCCCGTGTCGTGCGGATCTTCGAGGCGGAACCCGGCGACGCCTACCTCCCCGCCCCCGGAATGTGGAACGAGGACAGCCCGCGCGGCCCCTACGAACGCTTCGCCGATCCGCTCGATCCCCTGCCCGCGAAACGGGGCGGTCGATCGGCCGAAACCGCCACCCCCACCGCGCCGGATGCCGACATCGCGTCCCGCGCGCGCTATGGCGAGGATGGCGAGGACTGGTTCTCCTTCACCGTCGAGGGCGAGGGTCCCCGCGCGCTTCTCCTCGCCATGGATGGCGGTGCGGCCCTGCGCCAGACGGCGGTGGCCCTGTTCGATGCGAATGGCGAGCCGGTCACGCTGGAGGAACCGCCCCGCGTGGATGTCGAAAGGCTCGACCCGGCCCCCGACGGCATCGTCTGGCGGAACGGGCGGGAGGACCGCGCGATCCGCCGTGCCACGCTCGACCCCGGCGCATACACCCTGCGCGTGTCGGTGCCGGGGCGACTGCTCCGCGTGCGTCAGGAGGACGTCGGCACCGTGCGCAACCGGCGCCCGGCCATCAACCGGGCCTTCCGCCGCTGGGCCGAGGAACTGGGCGGGCCGGACGACGCCGTGTCCTTTCCCGAACGCTCGGAATGGGAAGACGGGGACGGGTTCGTGCGGGGTCGCGACAACCTGCTGCGCGCGCTCAACGCCCCGCCCTTCGACGCGGGGGGCGGCACGTCGAGCTTCGCGACCGCGATGGAACAGGAGGCGCGGGCCTACCGCGGCCTCGACGGGGCAAAGCAGACGGTCGGTTTCGCCACGGGCGCGATCTTCAGCGATGCGGCGGATTTCGACTACCCGGACGTCATCGCCCGCGAGCCGGTTTCCTTCACCGGCATGATGCTGCCCTGCTACGCCTTCGGCTGTCCGAACACGCGGTTCGCGGCGGACCGGATGCGCGCGGCCCCGGCGGCGACGGGCGGGCGTTTCGCCCGAATCAGCCGATCCGACGATATCGAACGCACGCTGGCCGCGACGCTAGTGTCGATGTCGGACTGGCGCGGTCATCGCCTGTCGCTCGACCTGCGCGCGCCACCCCCCGTGGCCACGGGGCCGGGGTCGCTGCTGCTCGTGCGCGCCGAAGGGGTGGCGGGCGACGACGGGAATGCGGGTGGAGCGGCACCGGGGCGCGCCGTGGCGCTGGTCCTCGATGCATCGGGCAGCATGCTGCGCCGGATGCCGACGCCCGAGGCCCCGCGCCGTATCGCCGTCGCCCGCGACAGCCTCTCGCGCGTGGTCCGCGACCTGCTGCCCGACGGCACGCCGTTCGTCTTCCGCGCCTTCGGCCTGCGCGAGGATGCCTGCGACAGCCGCGCGCTCGTGCCCTTCGGCACGCTCGACCGGGGCGCGGCGCTCGACGCGATCGGGGCGGTTCCGGCCATCAACCTGGCGAAGACGCCGATCGCGAAATCCCTGCGCCTCGCGGGGGAGGACATGGCCGGGCACGGCGGCGCGAAATCCATCGTGCTGGTCACGGATGGCGAGGAGACATGCGACGGCGACGTGCCCGCGGCGATCCGCGATCTGCGCGACGGGGGCGTGGCCCTGCGCCTCGACATCGTCGGTTTCGCCATCGACGACGCGGCGCTGAAGGCGGAATTCGCGCAATGGGCGACGCTCGGCGGCGGGGTCTATTTCGACGCCGCCGATGCCCGCTCGCTGGAGGAGGCGCTGACCGAGGCCGCCGTGCCCGAGGGCTACACGCTGCTCGGCGAGGACGGATCGGTCGTGGCGACGGGGCGGATCGGCGAGCCGCTGGAGGCCTCCGCCGGAACATGGCGCATCCGCTTCGACGACCCCGCCCTGACGGCGCGCGAGGTGGTCATCGCGGCAGAGGAGCAGACGGAACTGACCATCGCGCCCTGACGGTCCCTCTTCCGGCTCCATTCGCGCGGGGACCATACCGGCGCGCGCGCCGATGAACGAGCCGGGGAAGGTTGCGAGCCGCGCGGTGTAATCCTGCGCCGAGGCCGCGTGGAAGCGGCATGCGGCGGCCAACCGGTTCTCCGCCTCCTTGCACTGTGCCGGGGTCGTGCTCTCCTCGCCCGAGGCGAACGCGTCGCGGCGCTTGCGCTGCATCTCGATCCCCGCCCATGCCTGATCGACCCGCGTGCGGGCAATCATCAGGCGGTTGCGGGACACTATGTAGGCGAGCATCACCCCGCTCTCGATGGTCAAGGAAATCGCCCTCGGGTTTGGGTAGCAGCGGCCACCGCATCGGCTGCACAATTCGTAGCGACCATCCCTCCCGCTCGGCGAGGGCCGCATAGAGGCGATCGCGCTGCAGAACAGCGCCAGTCCGACCATCGCGATGGTGTTCATCGCCTTTTGCCGGGCATCGAGCAGGACCCCGGTGAAGTCGCCGCTCGTGAACTGGCTCCCCTGATCCGTGTTGAAGATCTCCGGCTTGCCGTACCGCTCGATCGCCTCTTTCAGCGCTTCGACGCAGAACTCCGCATCCATGGTGTTGGACAACCGCCAGCTCAGCACACGCCGCGTGGCCCAGTCCATGATCGCCACGAGGTATAAGAACCCGTGCTGCATCGGGATGTAGGTGATGTCCGTGCACCATGTCGCGGCCCGCAGGGCGTGGTTCGGGCGCGTGATCTTCAGGTCCTTGAGCAGGTACGGGTAGATCTTGTGGGCCGGATGAGGATCGCTGGTTCGCGGGGCCTGGTAGATCGGGCGCAGCCGCATCCTGCGCATCAGACGCCGGACCCGGTGTCTCCCGCCTTCATGGCCCTCGCGTTGCAGCCAACGCGCCATTTGACGCGAGCCGTACCACGGCGTCTTCAGGAACTGCTCGTCGATCAAGCGCATCAGCTTCAGGTTCGCAGCCGTCTCGCCGACCGGCGTGTAGTAGAGCGTCGATCGCGTCAGCGACAGTAACGTACATTGCCGCCGCACGGGGTGCCCCGCACGCTCAACTTGGGATGATCTTTGCTCACGAGCGTCTGCCTCCGTTCCCGAGCAAGCGACCGGAGGCTTCCGCTAAAAAATCCCGTT
>JAULKR010031444.1:0-12352 GCA_032356305.1 Prasiola linearis | reverse complement strand
CATGGATGTCGCGACACTTGGCATCTCTACGGTGACTAGTTACAATTCGCACCTGCCATACAGCTTGTTCAAACCAATCATTTTGGGGTCAGCCCTCGGATGTGTACTTTCCTGGCAGGCATCAGAAAATGGATTCCGGAGTCCTCGGTCAGTTGGTCTGAACTGTCCTTGCTTCCATCAAAGTGAAAAAAGCAAGTGCGCCTAAGCCAGAGTATGCAATTCTTCTAGGTGACACATTGCACTCCCATTACACATCGGCAACATAGCAGGTCAATTGGACCAATAATTGGTCAGTCAGGTCATTGAAAGGGCTCAGCAGAATACATCAAGTGGACGTGCTGTTTTGAACGGAACAAGTTTACGTGTTAAAGTCAAGCCGGATCCGTTCAGCCAGCATGTTCGTTCGATAAGCTGATAGGCTAAGGCCTGACGACTTTCCCACCACAGCGATGCGCTCCATCTGGTGGATAAACACAAAGAGGTTCACGCAGCGGATGAAGGAGTATTGGAGTCGGGCTTGTTGACTCACCTGGTCGACATCATAGTAGGGCTTGCTGACATCCCCGGTCGACGTCATTCAATGGAGTTGTGGAGTGGGCCTTACCGGAAGAGTCGTGAAGCCTGTTTGCCTCATCTGGTTGACTCATATGGTGGATTCATCTGGTCGACTCATTTGATCCAGCCACGTCCAACATCATCCTGTGTGGTTGTTGCATGCAGGGCTCGATTGGAACGAAGTCGATTTGAAGACAATTGTGGTCGATCCTCCAAGGTGCCGTCACTGATCTGATGAAGTGCGCATGACAGCCCTCCCGGTGATGATAGATGACCCAAATGAGTCATTGTTGCATTCACAGCTGTTCCTAGCGCAGTATGCGTTGTGGTGCACCTCTGTTGCCGCAATCTGCTCTTGCATGTTCAAGTGTCCGCTGTGAATTGAAACCCCCTGCTAGCCATCCTACCATTTCTTGCCGTCAGGAGTTGCCCTTGAGTCATGCCCTGATGATGTCACGTGCTCAATAATTATGTTGCCGCTGTCACTTTTTGGCTTCGGCCACAAGTCGACGTGATATCTACGAACGAACAACAACCTAAGATCTGAGAGACTATATTCGTTCAGATTTACGATAATTGCTGGAGGAGCCAAGCCAACCCGTTCGCCAATTTGTGCATTGTATACACACACACACACATATATATTTATATATATATATGTACAGGGTATATATGTACAGAGTAATGTACATCAAACACACTCATATCATGCGAGACTGCATTGACTTGCAGTCATTGAGACAAGAATTGGTCACGGCTGACTTCCAGGGCTGGTCTTGACGATGAGACGGTGCAGCTGCTGCAAGAGTTTGAGAACGTGGTCTACATCTCCTGTAATCCCGCCACATTGGTTGCCAACCTCAAAGAGGTACTGCCGCGACACTCCTGCAATTATGTTTCTGATGTAAGCTCTCAGATTGACCACTTGTGGCATTGACTTCACATTTTGTAGAATTTGCCTCGAACAAACATCGAAGCATTTTAAGAAGTACTACACCTGCTAAATTGCAGAATCGTGTGGCTTAGGCGAGCTCTCTGGCCCTTGCCAATCGAAGTCAATGCAAGCTTTTGGTTGTATCCTTTTCTATACATTGGGTGTCACGAAGCCGCGAGCGCTACTCAGTGCGCACAGTCGGTCCACCCCGTGTTCTGATTTAATGTTGGTTTCATGTGCTGCTGTACAGGTCAAGGACTCACACGACATTAAGCGCTTTGCAATCTTTGACCAATTCCCGGGCACCGATCATCTAGAGTGTGGTGCCTTCCTTCAACGAAAGGAGACTCCAAGCAGCACTCCGACTAACACCTGAAGGATGTTGTCTGTTGTTTCGAGTTTCACCACACTCAGCTGGTATTTTTAGCAAGGAATGAAACATTGTCGCAAACAAGTTGTTCGCCAAAGCATGCGACTTAACTTGGTAGAGCCAGCAACAAAATGTCACTTTCGAAATCCCTGCCGACAGTGATGACTGATATTGCGAATTGGATGACGTATCTTGTACTGGTACGTCATTATCATGAATGAGCCCCACAGAAGAGCGCTGCAGTTTCACGACTCCACTAAAGGCTTAGCAGAATTATAGGTTACAGTGATCACATATAATATATGAAACTTTGACAGTGGGACCGTCATGCCAAGGTCCGGCATATCAAATGATCAATTTGACCATTTCGGAGCATGTAACACAGCTGGATCGTTGAATGTGCCTTCCGTCGTGGTCCCGAGGGCATACGAGGAACCGAAAGTACTACAAAACCTCCAAACAATTCGTTACAAACCATGTGTCATTCAGCCCGCTAAGATCTGTGAGATCAAGCTGAAAGGAACAAAATCGACAGCTCAACACAATTCGTCATAAGATACGCTGCATGCGACTGCGTGGCAATCACTGCTGCTGGGCCATTGGGCACATAAGCCGTGCCAGCTCTGTGACGGTGGTCTCAGATACTGACGGCTGCTGCTGCTGCTGCTGCTGCTGCTGCTGTAATGTCCATCCTTCTCTGAAAGAGATGCTCGATGGCCACTTCCGGGCTTGGTGTTCTGCTGTGGTCGGCTGATACCACTGCTGACGTCAGTGCAATCGCTGCCCTCCCAATTCGTGAAGCTGCTGCTGTGACTACCATTGTCTTGCATGTCAGACTTGCTAGTGCTGCTGCTGTCGGCATCCGAGACGAACTCCTGACACTTAGGGTCAGCATCGTCACTGAAATTGTGGCTTGACACAGCAGCAGCAACACCTCCAACCCCGGAAGTACCTGTTGTACATTCAAGAATGTCTCTGGCAGGGCTGTCACTCGGATATCCTGCAGGTGGCCGTCTCTCATCACTGCCGAGGACTGTAACATCATCTCTACTGCTGCTACTGCTGCCATCGTTTGTTGATGATGCTGAAGCAGCGAAACCATCGTGTTGCTCCTGCTGGTCGCATAAGTTCGCATTCGCATTTTGAGCCCGCCTGCCGATTCTGATGCTGTCATCAACTGGCTGTGATGGAGCCGTAGGCGCTTTGGCTATGCTGTTGGAGCTGTGTGGCGGCATCCACAGTGTAGCTGACTGCTTGCTGGCACTGTCCTCTGCTGGTGCGACAGCCGCTGTGCAGCCTTGCTGCACCTGCAATCTGCTGGCCTTGGAGGCAGCAGCTGTCGCGGATGCAGCTGTGAAGGGATCCGGTGCTTCTGCTTGTCCAGCTGTGGTTGCAGATGCGCCTGTATCTGCACCTGCATCCGCATCCGTATGTGTCTGTTCTGTTGGCGTCGCGTGCAGCTGCTGCAGCTCGCTGTAGGGGTCGTTCACAGCATTCAGCGGAACAAACTCGTCATAATCGACGCTGTCGTCCAGCCTGGCCAAGAAGCGAACCCTCCAGCTACTGCTACTGCTGCTGCTGCTGCTGCTGCCAGCGACTGAAAATGGGCTGCTGCTGCTGTCCCTGCTGTTGCTGCTGATACCCTTGCTGCCGCAGGGAGGCGGCACCGCATTGAGTGGCCTGGTGCCATTGCTGCCTATGACACCTTTGCTGCTACTGGCCGCTGCGATGGCTGGGAACCCCGGAAGGTTGTTAAGAAGGCGCTGCAGGATTGATGACGGGGTTCGCCGCCAGCTGTCTCTGAAACCGAGGCGGCCCCACTCCACCGTACAATGAAGGTCCTGGATGCAGCCACACGAGCGCCATAGCACAACGATGCTGACTCTCAGGCACAGACACGAGGTTTGGTCCCAACATAGCCTCTCAGTCAACAGTAACCTTTTCCTGTAAGCATCATTCCTTGTGCTTTCAATATGATCACGTCCTCGAGGATTCGACAGTGAGCTCGATGACAACTCAACCCACCCTTTGCAGAGCAATGCAGCAGGTACATAGCGCTCTGTGCTTTGTGGTGCTGCACCGAGGCGCAGTGAGTCTGAGGCATACCTGGACGTTGGAGGTGAAGTGGACCAAGACAGATGCTGCAGCATACTCTGGCTCAGCAGCTATCATCTCCCGCTCGGCCCATGCCAATGTGTCCAGCACCTGTGACACAAACAAGCGGCGCGCGACTATCAGCACCTTTGACGGACCTTTGCATCTACGAGCCTCAATGAAGGCAGCCATGCAGCTGGCAACAGCAGCTTCACAATGGATGTCTGACGATACACGCCATCAGCAGTCCACTCGCCCCAAGGAGCGCAGCAATGACCACACGATTGCATTGGAGGCACAGGCATGGACATTGCTGCGACATCAAGGGAGGGAACCGCACCTGGACAGGTGACCACCACTCGATGGCTTCGCGTCATCACACGGGCAGCAAAACAAGTTGTACAGTGGCGGTACAGATGTTTGACTTACGGGCGTTTGTGACATGACGAATGGAGAAGACCATCACATGGTGCGCATGCTTCATTGCAGGTAGCTCTGACAAAATAACAACAATCACAACGTCGAGGCAGGCATCTTTCGGCGGGTGTGCCACTCGACATCGCCTTTCCAAGTAGCCTTTGCAGCTCTGG
This sequence comes from Prasiola linearis, assembly GCA_032356305.1. Classification (NCBI taxonomy): domain Eukaryota; kingdom Viridiplantae; phylum Chlorophyta; class Trebouxiophyceae; order Prasiolales; family Prasiolaceae; genus Prasiola; species Prasiola linearis. The sequence goes on along the minus strand of JAULKR010031444.1, from coordinate 7,809 downwards.
CATTGCTTGCCGTCTTGCAGCTGCAATGTGTAGTGCAAAACAGATGACTGGGCATTGTCTTAATTCCGGAGGCCGGCCTGACACAGATCCAGCTTGCCTCTCAGGTGGACCCACCAGGGGCATCTCGCGCTTGAAGATGTAGTTCCGCAGCTGGGGCGGTGCTGGCCACCGCTCCTGTCCACTGACGTGGCAGTAGACATGCAGCTGTGGAACCCCAGTCTCGTGGACGATCCACTCTGCCAGTACTTCGTCCCTCAGTAGCTGGATGTACCATCCTGCGTGCCTCCATAGCTTGCGGTGTCGACACATGACTGCAAGTCATCTACCGGTATAATGGCCACGCTGTCGCATATGGTAACTCGTGGCATATGTAGTGGTCTTCCGTGTAGATGCATGGTGAATACAGTGCTTGCTCATGTCGAAATCCTCTTTCAGCTGTAATAAGCAAGTAGGAGCCTGGCGTGTTTTGTTCCTAGCCGACACCATAGATAATGCTCACGGCGGTCATTTTTGCAAGAAATGGGTCAAGTGCAGTTTGAGTACTGCTGGTGACCGAAATCAATTTCCTGACGGAATGCTGCTGCAAGGAGGTAACACGGCAATCTAGCCAAGAGTATGAGGTGCCCAGCAAGAGCACCTGATAGCTGCAAAGCACTGAACCGCCGACCAACTGTCAGCAGCAATGAACCCGTTATGTCGTTGTGTGTCAAAGTATATCTGCGCTCCAGGATTGGCAGCGCTGCTGGCGAAGACAATCCAGCATCCAGATCAAAAGCGACTGTCACTTTTGAAGGGTTGAATGAAGGTGGATCGAACGGCAATCCTTGCACCTACAGTGGCAAAAGGCTTCCTGACTGACTTCTGGCCACTTCTGGCATCTCAAGCAGAGGATATATGATTTTGGCGATTACAAACAAGTCAAGAATAAACTTTTGCATGTGAGCTGAAGACTCTTACGGACTTTGTTCACCCGGGCAAAAGCAAATGATGTGCAAGGATGTGCTTCCTACCACAGGAGTGCAACGTCTTCGTCGAGCCTTTGAAAGGGGTAGACTTTGCAGCTGCTGATTTCTATCAAATCTGCGGAGCGGATTCCGCAAACATTGAGCTGCTAGCAGCGTTCCGACCATCAAGAAAATATGCTCACGTCGGCATCCTTCGTGTGTCCCGAGCAATCTCGCCTCAATTTGAGCCACTGCGATTTCAATCACAAGCCCTTGTGAAGGATTAATTGCTTCTTCATCGCGGGGACAGTATTGAGGAATGTGGATTGTAGGCAAATTGTGCGATCAGCGATGCAGTACAACCAGTGACGTGGTCAGTACTCACGATGCGATCTGCAATTCAATTTGCTTGGATTTAAACGACTGAAGACTTCATGCAAAGATTTCTTGTCTCGCACTCTGACTGAATGTGAATATTTGATACAATGTGACCACTTCATATTCGTAGCGCATATTCTTGAGCGATTTATACACTTCTCCAAATGTTATTGCTCCTAACCTCTCAGATCCGCCTTTGAGATACCTTACCTTTAACAAGCTCGCTCGCTCGCTCCCATGTTATTGCTGGCATGATCGCTTCGTATACCCCATCAGGCATTGAGCGGCTTGCACTCAGTCATAGCAGTCAACGAGTAATAAATCTGAGGCATTGGCGATGCTGCTCTCCGCGACGAAGCGTACATAAGGAGCAATTTATTCAGGAAACTGCATGTCAAGCGACACGAAGGCAGCTATTGGCTGCTGGCGGTTTCCTACTGTCTGATGTCAGTCGTCAAATGCAGGTACCTGTGCAGCAAGATAGATTGGGGAACTTGATACCAGACGGCCGCGAAAGGCGCCAATCAGCTCATGAACTGCATACGATGCGAAAGCGATGATACATTGAATCTTAACATCACAGGCAGACGCTTTGGAATTCAATATAGAGGCGCCGAATATTGCAGCAGACGTGGACAGCCTTTACGGGGATTTCTTGCAGCCGGGGCCGTACACACCTGTGCGGCTGCCGAAACTGGAACACTACGCTAGCAGTTGCTTTCCAGCCTGTATAGGCAACCAGTGTCTACTGCGCGTGACTGCGCTGTATCCTAAGCCAGTAATCAGCACAAGTGAGTATATTTCAGCTCACATATATAATCCCTGCCACTCCGAGGTAGAGCACAATCATCGTGGAAATAGCAGTATTGCTTAGACGATTATGGTAGGCATTGTTTTGGAAGAACAAGAACCCCCTTGATTGGTACATTGGTAATGAATGCAGGTGCTAAGCATCCTTTTCCGCTTGCAATTATTTCCGGCGGGTTTTTGGTACCTGCTGCAAAGTATCTGTCATATGCTGAGCACCTGGCATCCTGGGGCTTTGTCGTCCTTCTATACGACAAAGTGGAGGTGCGAAGCCGCTAGTGCCTTGATGCTGTTTCGTTATCTGAATTTCAAGCAATGCGTTATGTATCAGTGCTAGTAAACCGAACACTGCCTAAAACATGGAAAACTGTGTGTGTCATTGATGCAGGCGCCCACCCTGGAGATGAAGTTCCTGACAGATGTAGTCAGCGTCAGCTTCGTGCGGGACTTGATTGATTGGAGTGCAACGCACGCTGTTTTGAAGCAGCTGGTCGATGTGAACGAGGGAGTGTATCTCGTAGGTGCGCTGTGCTCTGTCCTGAGGCTTTGCGCAGCGTGATGTCTCCAGCCGCATGGGATACATACCTGTGGCCTCAATTGTGTGTTGCGTCTCGGAACTTGGTGATACGTGTAGCGATGTCGAGATGTGCCGAAGTGCGAAGCGTTCTCGCAGCTTTGCATTCCCGTCACAACGGTCGCTCGACCCATACATTACTTTATGAGGCAGGCAGGCAAGCAATATCAATCTATCTGAAAGTCCAGATTGCATACATGCGGTCCTCGATTGGGGAAAAACCAAGCAAATCGAACGTTGCTGTTGCTGTGGGTGGCTGCAGGACACAGTCGCGGTGGCAAAGTAAGTGTTTTAGCAGCTGCCGAAGACAGCCGGGTTACGTCACTCTGTCTGTTGGACCCAGTGGACAACACAAAGTAGTGAGGCTGCCATGATCTCCTGGCACGTTCGAGTCTGCTAGTCCTTCCCTGCAACAACTGACACCTCGCCTCCTGGCTCTGTTCCTCTGGTCTGCGTACAGCAGTCGCAAGCATCCGGCATGCAGTACATGGGTATTGCTGGGGTGTCTGTCGAGACATCAGCCATAGAATTGCATGGCCTACAGGCGATTACAGTGGATTACACAGCTGCAAAAGCTTTCTAGAGGGTTCCTGCCTTTAACTTCGCAAAGTTTGTTGAGGAGGTATCCTGAAAGGCATCGAGTCATTGCATACAAGAAGGTGCAACAAAGTCCACACCTGTAAAGCTTGCACCGGGGTTCGTGCCCTGCAGTGCACCGCTTGGCGTCGGCTATCCTTCTGCTGTCGAAGCCCTTCGTGACCTAAGCACCAAGGTGAGCAGGTCAGACAATCATCCACAGCCTTGGTATTTCCGTTTGGGCCCCTTCTTGAAGGTACCTGCTGTTGCTCAACGATCGTCATAAGTGGTATCAATGCCTTATTGTCATGGCATGTGCATGTGAGCACAGTGCTTAGGGGGCTGCTTGTCAGGGCTACATGACAATCTTTAGTGTCAATGCGCCTGCAACAAACTCAGACACTTTCAGAATTGTTGCAGTCGATCTGCGCGACAAACTGTGCGCAGCCACATCCACAACGTGGTTACAATTCAGGGCAGGCCTGTGTCTACCTACATTTTCCTCACCGCCTCTCCACCTACTGCCGTGTCATGCGTAACATTCTGGTCCCTTCCTTGTCATGTGCTGGGCATTCGGCCGAACAAACCCATTTAGTTGCATGCTGGCATCCAATTGCTGGACGCCAGTCGCCGACATGGGCCGTGTACTGTGCAGGCCCCACCACAGAGACGGCCATTACCAATCCTTGTTGTTGGAGCAGCTCTGTCTGCAGACTGTGCACCAAAAGACGCCAACTATGCAGTGTTCTTTGAGGCGTCTACAGCTGCAACTTGGCAGGCAAGCCGTAGCGAAAATACTGATAGCTCGTGCTTTCTGTCTTTGTGTTGCTCAGGTTATGCATGTAGGTGCAGGGGTTGTGTGTTTGTGCGATTACGAAGTACAGCGACAAAAGTACATGCGAATTAGTATGCTGCTGTAGTGTCAGACTACAATGTGATGAATCTGACATCCGCATTGTGAGTATGCCGGATGAGATGCTTTGGTATCAACGACGTCAACGGCTTGCAGGTGCTCATACCAGAAGGGGGTCACTTCCAATTCTTAGACGAGCAGAGCATGCTGGACCGCTCTGTGTGTTCGACCGGCAGGACGACTGATGCCACTGTTAGAGCCATCAGCCAGGTGACCCTTCGACAAAGACTTCCTTTCAATCCATCCTGCAGCACCTTCTCGCTAAGCTTGCGAGTGCGAGCTCGCAAGGCTGTGGCAGGCAGGCCAGGCTCCCTCCACGACTGATCTTTACCTGAGATGCTGTCGAGCGTGACGCATGTGACCTCAGCCCAATGTCAAGTGCGGTGCCACATCCTTGATGTGCTTTGCACTGACTGAAGTGTGTGCTTCCTCAGAATGCTTTGCGTACCCGCATTGTCAGTCAGGGATGATGTCTCTGCTGTTGTCAAAACACCGTGTGATAGCACAGAAAGACACGAGCGCCACCTAACGGCTCAGAAGCAGGGCGGCCGAATATTTGCATATCTGTGATGATCCATTGTCGCAGGTTGTGGTGATAATGTGACCTTGCCAACGTAAGGTTGAGACAAAAGCTCTTGATACAGATTCTGAGGTGTTCACTCGTTCCAAAGGTAAGTTTGGAATACGAAAACGAATAGAGACCGAAGTGCTCGTGGTGTGTCTTCACAGGCTACGATGGTCTCTTGGGCGAAGGTGACCAGTCCCGCACAACAGGAGTTGAGTCAGAGCCGACGAAACGAGATTCTTGATCGCGTCAGTGATCAGCTTCAAAGCTTGCTCCAACCAAACGCCAATCTCAGCAATCAACGGAAACATTTCGATATCTTTTGAGTTGAATTTTCGGGATGATAGAAATTTACATATAAACCTTTGTGGCTAGATAGTAAAGTATGATCACTCTTTAGGTAGTTGCCGAAATTAAAACAGACATGACGAATCGTTAATGGCAAAACGGTAATCGAGTCGACATTGGTCGATTCTTTTGCAGTGCTTCCACTGGAATGTTACTATGGTTCCGCACACCCAGCTCGGAGTCAAACACGTCTTTTCCAAAAGTATGATTTGTGTTTGACAAGGAAAAGCAAGCATCACTAGAACAAAAACTTGTGTTGCAGTACAAACGCAGCATGACTGGGCTGTGGAAGAATAGCTACCTTGGAACGTGACCTAACAGTTTCTTGGTAGTATATCGATCCAGCCTATTAATTCTTATAAATAAAAGAATTAACACATTCCATATTCTGAGGAAGAAAGTGTATGTGCGTGTTTATTACGATGTTGATATTGCTTGATGGAAGGGTGGCTTCCTATTAAACAAAATATCGTCATCGTAAAATTTATTGCTTGTGTGGTAATTTATGTGCATTTAGTAACTTTGAAGCCATTGCCCATGTCGATACGAAAATATTAAAATCCTGTTCACAAGAGTGTGCACACCTTATGCAATCTAGAACACCAAGTCTATTTTCAGAATTCAAAATAGTACTTTGGTAAAAAGGTATTTATGATCACAATTGTTTCGCAGGTGCGACGAAGTTGGTTATTCCGAGCTACACAGCGTAAATACCAGCAGCGTACAAAATGGGCAACTTCGCAGCAGATCTTTCTTTCAATGTACATTGCAAGACGACAGAAATGCGCAGACTGAATAAGCATATGGTCGCTCCATGTCAGAGCATCGCAAGCACGATGCTGCATGTCTAAGTGACGATCCAGGTGAGCGTCGCACTCTGCAAAGCTTTCGATGTCATTTTTAGCGTGGAACCAATAAGACTGTGATTTGCACCGGGCGGTTGTATGTTAAATTGAGCTCTAAATTGAGCTCTAGCTTAGAGCTTGCTGTGCCATCCATTGCATATGTTAACGGTCCTCATTCTGAGATTTAAAAAGTACACCCGCCGACAAGTGTTACGCTGCCAAAGTTTCGCAATGACTGATTGCCAATAGCTTCACCAGCTGCCTTTGACTGTGACAGCATTCTAATCGAAGACTAGATGACATTTGATACCTTTATCATGTTCCTTTCTTACATCTTACGCCTGGGGGGCCCCCAGTGGTGATTCTGCCACTGATGATGGTCTTTTAATTATTTTGAACAGCAGTTGTCAGAGATTGAGTGCCTGTGGCAATGCAAATTGAATGCACTGTCCAATGCTCAATGCGCATGCTGTTGAATGAATGCGGTTGGCAAATGTTTTTGGAGATTGCTCCATATTCTGTTAAAGGGTCACCCTTAAGATTTTGCTGCGTATAACGCTTGATTTGCACACAATTCTGAGACTTTGCCCAGATGCCCATAGGCATGCATACCGTCACATTTCTAAATTTCTTGTCCATATGGGCACCAGAGGAACTTCATTTTTGGTATGTCCAGACAAGCTCGGGTTACGTGACATATTTCAAAAGGCGTTCGATAAAGATCAAAGTAAATCGTGCATGAGCTACTGGCCAGCCATGGCGCTATGGCCGGCCTCCAATACTGCGCAACTATTTGATTGCGAATCATTCCAAAAGGTAATGCGGGCTGCTCACAAAGGTAAAATTCCCGACCAACTTCAATGCTTTGAGTGAGGCCTAGCAGCGTTTAGCGAATAGACGAACCAGTATACTCATGCATAGTGCATTGCTTGGTTTTTCGTCTGTTCTAGAGAGCTTGATCGAGCGGAGATACCTTGTTTACTTGAAAGTACGCTAGGAGACAGATCTACAGTGAAACGTTCACGTGACGCCTCACAGATCTCAAACTTCAACTGATTAGGTGTTGCTACTGCCTGTAAACATTACTTTGCCCATTCCCTTCAAGCAGCCTTGCAAGAAGCACCCGCGAGTGATTTTACAATATTCATGCACCCCTCATGACCAGTCGAGATGTTCAGAGGCACACAAAGGACCTCCATCGAAAACATTTACCTACTGAGCTACAGAGTAGCAGCCCTTCAGAAACTTAGGAAGAAATTTGCTATGTGAATTGCAAACACTGTGGTGCGTAGTACAAGAGCCAAGTGACAGCTGTAACGAAGTACCTCAGGTTCACCGGCAGCTCAGGCAACCTCACATGAGGTGGACTCGAATGATGTCAACTTGTAAGCTACACAACCTCATGTCGAGCCTGGAAGTGTCTGCACCCGTTCTATCGCTGCCCGTTCTGCTGGCTGCCCTCTGCTTTGGACATCGATCTGGTGGTAAGGTCGTGTAGTCAGGACTAAAGAAGATGAGGCTCTTTGCACAAGGAAGCCAGCTGCTTCGAAACTTACTTGGTCTTTTCTGGCCTCTGCAATAGCCTACAGTTGTTTCTGGCTTCCTATCTTATTCAGCTGGAGTGCATCGGTCCGAACGGGTCGCTGCAAAAAACAATTCAGATAATCGAATATGACTTGCACGGAATTGGAGTGACTTAAAGTTCTGTACTTTTGCTATTTCAGCTCTACTTAGGAAAGGCATCTTGCATGTACATGACATTTGAAATCTTGTTCAGTGCAGTCGTGTGTATGTGTGTGTGTGTGTGTGTGTGTGTGTGTGTGTGTGTGTGTGTGTGTGTGTGTGTGTGTGTGTGTGTG
>JAULKR010031333.1:0-12357 GCA_032356305.1 Prasiola linearis | reverse complement strand
GCTTGCCCATATCGGGATCGTCCTTCTCGCAAGACAATCCACTCTACCAGATGGTCCGAAATCCCGCGACCACCTCTGAAGGGCATGGGAACCGAGGCCCGGTTCTGCGATCCGCAGGCACCGTGGCAGAAGGGATCGGTCGAGAAGCTCAACAAGCGCGCCCGACGATGTCTCCCGCGAGAACTACCCGTCGCCGCCCTACCAGCTCGTGCCATGGAAGATGTCTGCGGCCTGCTCGACGGCACTCCTCGCAAGTGCCTCGGATATCGAACACCCTCGCGAAGCCTTCCACGAAGAACCCGGACGCATCACGTGAAATGAAGTGTCGCAACCAGACTTTGACCTACATTACAGCCAATGACGTACTGGAAGTAGATCAGTCCTTGCCTATCCGCTCATCAGGGCCTCCGCCCCCTGTTCGGCATGACCCCAAAACCATCGACGACCGCCCCTCCCGGCGGGATCAAGCCTGATCAAGGCCCCATCTGCGGCATTGCGCTTCGTCGTGGACGGCGCCGCATGATACGCGACGATCCCGATGTCGGGATCGCCCCCGCCGACCGGAGCGGTGACGGCGTCGGATACCGTCGACCGACCGGGCCGCGCCGCTGCATGGGCATCGGTGATGCCCACGCGCATCCCTCGCTGGTCCACTCGCGTTGAAGATGGTTCCGAGCGTGCCCGACCGCAGGACGGTCGGGGCGAGGATGGATCGCCGGGCGAGACGGGATGGCGCCGATGGAGGCGCAGGCGACGAGGGGACAGGGCCACGAAGGCGGCGGCGATCTCGTGCGTCATGCAATCCTCCTCGGAACGGGTAGGGACAGGCCAGGCGGTCAGGCCGCATGGGCGGGGCAGGCGAGCGCGCCCGCTTCCCGGGTGACGAGACCGCGCAACCAGGGCGTATGCGCGGTATGGTCGATGCTCATGGTGCCGTCGGCATTGAGCTGGCCGATGGCGTTGCGACCCCCCTGCACGATGGTGCATTTGCCGATCCCGCCGGTCGGCGAGATGGTGAAGGCGTTCGCCTCCGCCGCGTAGCAGATCGAGCATCCGGCGAGGTGCGTGCCCAGATTGGGCGAGGTCACGCGCGGGCGGTTGCCCTTTCCGGTCCAGCCGTGCAGCACCTCTTCGATGGCGACGTAGGCGTCCCTGGACACGACCGTCACGGCATCCTCGTTCTCGCCGCCCCAGCGCTGGAGCGGGTAGAACAGCAAGCGGAAGCGTTCGTCGCCGAGGAAGATCTCGTCGATCCGCATCACCAGCGGTGCGAGGCACATCCAGTCGTCCGGGCGATAATGCAGCCGGATCGTCGTGGCGAAATCGTGGTCGCTGTCGCGCATCCGCGTCAGCATCGCCCAGATCGTGTCGAAGGTCGGCGTGCCCCGTGCGTCGATGCGGGTGGCGTCGTGCATCTCGCGCGGACCTTCGAGCGTGATCTGGTACTCGTTCAGTCCGATGCCCGACAGCGTGTCGAAATACGGTTCCAGCAGGGTCGCGTTGGTCGTCATCGACGCCGCCAGACGGAAGCCATGACGTTGCGACAGCCCGTGCGCCGCCTCCTGCACTGCCAGCAGATTGGCACCCGCCAGCAGCGGTTCGCCCCCGAACCACGCCATGTCGAGCATGTCGAGACCCGGCGCACGGGCGGTGATGAGATTGACCAGGCCGTCGCGCGTGTCGTCGGTCAGGTGGCGTCCCCGGTGATCCTGATAGCAGTAGAAGCAACGCTGGTTGCATCGGTCCGACCCGTAGATGGTCAGCTTGAGGCGGCGGTTCGTCGTGGCGCGTGCCAGCAGTCGATCGAGCGTGGTCGTCATGGCGAAATGTCCTTTGTCGGGAGAGGGCGTGACGCGGCGCGGCAACAGCCGCGCCGCGAAGGGGATCACGTCCGGCTAGTAGGTCTGCAACTGACCCTTGCACTCGTTGATGCACCCGACGTTGAGCGCCAGACGCTCCAGCCCTTCCATGTCGCGCAGGTCCTTTTCATCGGGTTCGGCGAGCGCCTCGCCCGCCACGAGACGGCCGAAGGCATCGATCTCGATCACGACGGCGGGCGTCTCGACCGCGCGGGTTTCGGAAGCGGGGGGCGTGGCGGCCATCGCCTGGCTGCCGATGAGCGCGGTGGCGGTGACGGCCATGATGGTCTTGACGGGTCCGGTCTTCATGACGGGTTCTCCTTGAGGGAATGACGGTGCGAGGCGCCGAAGCGGGCCGCGTCACCGGGGCCGTTTCCGCGGCCGTCCCTCACATCGCGCCGCCGATGCCGTTCGGAAAGGGAAGGTTGGAGGCAAGTTCCGGATTCGCGAACTTTGCCGTTAATCCGTTGTTCAGAAGATGTTTTCCGGAAACGGAAAAACCGGAAAGTTCGGGTCTTTCCGTACTTTCCGGGCTGCGAGTGTCTTCTTGCCCCCATCGCGTACGCCGTGCATGATGATCGCCGATAGGGAGATGCCTCGGGGGCGGAAGACTTGCCGACATACCAGGCGAACGGCGACGCGATCCGTGCGGTCCGCGCAGCGCTGGGGCTGTCGCAGAGCGAGGCGGCGAAGCGTTCCAGGGGGGGCTTCGTCGAGAAGACGCTCCGCAGCATGGAAAATTCGGACGACTATTTCCGCGAGAGCACCTTTCACGCCGTCGGCCAGGTGCTGGGCATGGCGTTCGGGGCGATGGTGCGTCCGGAAGCCCGGCTCGAGCCCTTCCGCGGTCTGGCGGCCTATGACGGTGCCGAACGGGCTCTCTTCGGCGGGCGTGACGGGCTGATCGCGGATGGCGTCGCCCTGTTGCGCGAACGGGGCGTGCTGCTGGTCGCGGGGCTGTCTGGGGCGGGCAAGTCGTCGCTCTGCCGCGCGGGGATCATCCCCGAATTCCTGAAACGGATGGATGATACCGTCGTCGTCGACATGAGCCCGGGCACCGGCGCGCTCGACGCCCTCGCCGACGCGCTGGTCGCTCCCTTCGACCTGGATACCGGCGCGCTGGAGGATCTGCGCACGCTGTTGCACAGGACAGAGGGAGGACTGGCCGATTTCCTGCTCGTGACGCTGTCGAGATCGGCGGCGACGGGGGTGTTGATCCACATCGACCAGGCGGAGGAACTGGCCACGCGCGCGCCGGACGGAACCGCCTTGCTCGCCCTGCTCGATACCGCGCTGATCCGTCTGGGGCGGCGGGTGCACGTCCTCCTCTCCTCGCGGTCGGAGCCGCAGGGGCGTCTGGGCATGCTGCACGGGGGTTTCGGCGCGCGGATCGCCATGTCGCTGAACATGCCGCGGATGGAGGACACGGCCCTGCGCGAGGCGCTCGAAAGGCCCCTGCGCGTGACGCGGACCCGGTGCGACCCGGCGTTGATCGAGCGGATCGTGCACGACGCGCGCAATGCGGACGGCTATCTTCCCCATGCGCAGTTCGTGCTGCAATCGCTGTGGCAGGACGAAACCGTCGCCCCGACCGCGCGCCTGACGCTCGATCGCTATGTCGATGCGGGCGGGATGAGCGAAGCCATCGCCCGCAAGGCCAGCGAGGTCTTCCGCGCCTTCGATGCCGGGGAGCGGGAGGTGGCGCGGGCGGTGCTGCCCCGCCTCGTCTCCTCCCGGTCCGGATCGGCCCGCGACGTTGCCGCCCGGACGCCCCTGTCCGACTTCGGCCCCGCCGCGCAGGCGGTCCTCGAAAAGCTCGCCGCCAGGGAGGCGCGCATCCTGACCATCGACGAGCGCGGCATGGTCGGTTTTGCCCATGAGGAAGTGATCCGCTGCTGGAACGACCTGCAATCATGGATCGCGGAGCGCGAGGCAGATGATGCCCTGTGCGACTCGCTGGAACGTCGCATCGCGGAGTGGAAGAGCCATGGCGAGAAGAACGACGACCTGATCCCGCCGGGCCAGCGCCTCGGGGAGTTCAAGGCCCTCGCCCGGCGCATGCCTGCCGATGCGCTGCCCGTCGATGCCGGACGCTACCTGTCGGCTTGGGCCCACATCCGACGCCGGTTCGACCGTCGGGCGATCGTCATCGGCGCGACCGCGCTCACCGTGGCGCTGGCTCTTCTGCTGGCGGCGCCGGCCATGAAGCGGATGCACGAGGAACGCGCCCGCGATGCGGCACTCGCCGCTCTGGGGGAGCTTCGGGCGGCCAAGGATCCGCTCTACCTGACGAACCCCGCCTTCCTGTTCCCGAACGGGCCGGAAGGCGCCCCGGCCGTATCGCTGGATATCAGGGAATACGTGGCTCGATACTACGATGACGGTGCCGAACGCCCCGCGGTGCAACGTCTGTTCGATACATGCCCGGACCCGGAACTCCTGGATCTGTCGCACCTGTATCTCAAGCGCATGTCCTTGGGAGACTACTTCGCCACCTGTGCCGTGTCCTCCATTTCCCGGGCCGATTTCTCGTTCTCGTTTCTGGCCCTGGTCAGGTTTCCTCCCGGCGGAAGGCTGCACAATGCCCGCTTCACGGGGGCTTTCCTGTCGCGCGCGGATTTCGCGGAGGTCGATCTGACGGACGCCGATTTCTCCTGTGCCGTTCTCGACGGCGCGAATTTCACCGGCGCGGTCGGCATGGTTCCGGAACAGACCGGAACGGCCCTGTGCGTAAGCGACGAGCTGCCCTTGCCGACCGGGATCGACACCATGCCCGAGGGGTGCCGATGGCGTGTTCTTGCCGACGGGGGAGCCGACGAAAGGACCGTCGCGGCGGCCAGGCGCGAAGCATTCGAAAAGCATCGCCAATGCATCGGCCCGGCCAATTCCATCCGCCTGGCGGATCGGGCGTTCGCGAACCTGAAGACAGGCGATCTGGACACGGCCCGGCAAAGCCTGTCCATGGCGGCGGAAATGGCCCCTTCGGCGCGCCTGTCCTTGCGTCGGGCTCATCTCTTCGCCCTCGAAGGCCGAAGGGCTGCGGCCCTCGATCTGTACGATCGGGTGCTGCGCGAGGCTCCGCCGGAGGAGCGCATCGACGAACTGGCCCGGCTCGAACTCGTCGACCTGACCCTCGCCGACCCGGACAACGCCCTGTTGAAGCGGATCTCCGAATGGCTGGGCACCCGGCAGAAGCGATAGTTTCCCCTGCCCGGATACGGATCGCTACTCGCCGATCGCCTGGTCGAGGACGACCGGAATGACCGGGGAAGCAGGCGCGATCGACGGCAAGGCGGCATCGACCCGCTGCGGAAGCGGCGCTTCCGGTGCGGTCATGAGCTCGACAGCCGTCTCGATCTGCAGGTCCAGGGAGCAGTCCAGATCGACGGGGGTCTTGGCGAAAGCGTAGCCGGGAAAGGCAGCGGACAGAACGAGGGCGAGGACACCATGTTTCAGCATCGGATAATTCTCCTGTGTACGGTGCATCGATGCCGCGGGAATCCGGTTGAATTATGACCATTCAAATCTTCGGGGACTTGCGCGCAAGCGCGAAATGGATGGTTCGCATGACCCTGCCCATCACCGCTCCGTCTTCCCCACCCATGCCGATACCGTCGCGCCGCATCGCGCGGGCGATCCCCCCGCCATGGAGCCAGTCGTCCTGAACGGCGGGGTCGCCGCGCAGCAGATCGCAAGTGGCGTTGAAGATTGGCCGGTGCTGCCGAAGAGGCCCCGTCCCAGAGCGGGCGTCCGGCACGGCGCCGCGATCAGGCCGCCGGTGATCGTGAGCGCTCTCATGCCGGATCGACCCGACCCGGCTCCTTCGCCGCGCCGGCGGACGCGATGACCTCGACGGGACCGCCCAGCTCGGCGGCCCCGCCGATATCGCCGATGAAGACCCCCCCCTCGACGCGGGCGCATCGATCAGGACCATGCCGGCCTCCGTCTCGACGATTGGTCATCGAGAAGCCGCCATCGGAGGCGAAATGCACGCCCGGGGCGGTTTCTTCGACGGCTTAGCCGACGGCCCGGTCGGCCGGCTGCGATCCTTCGCTGCCTTCACCGCGATCGCGGATGAGGTATCGATGCACATGTCGGACGGGGCGGCGGAGAGGGCGGTGGTGCAGAGCACGCACGCCGCCGTCGGGAGTCTCGCAAGGGTGGTCACGGCCCGTCTCCTCGGAATGCACGGGAAGGTCGCGCGGGGTGACGGGTGCCTATTCGGCGGCCTGCTCCGGCTCGCCGACCGTGCCATCGTGGATGGAGTTGCTGCGAGACGCCGGGTGCGAACCCCTGCATCGTCTCCGCTCCTGTCGGGAGCATGGCGCTCCGGGGGGGGAAGCGCTGGACGATCCGGTCGAATGCCTGGACGAACCGGGTCATGGCGGGCCTTCCGGCGGCGGAACCGTGCTTGAAAGCCCGGATCATGAAGCGCGGTTCTCCGAAGAGGGAGAAGACGCCTGGTACGGTTGGTCCTGACGGATGCTCGGTGGTGCGCGATGGCCCCTTGCCGCCTCGGCAAGAAGACCGATCCGGGCCGCACGGGCCTGGATGGCCGGATGTTCGTGGAGGCTGTTCTGTGGATCGCGCGGACGGGCAGCCTCCTGCGGAGCGCCCATGACGCGATCTTCCAGCGTGCGGTGTGCGCCGCGCAACGGCCATCGCCACGGGCAGGGGGCAAGGGGGGGACCGGAAATCAGGCCATCGGGCGCTCCCGGGGTGGCGTGACGACCAGGATCCTCGCGCTGACCGACGCCCTCGGCACGCTGATCCGGTACGCTCCCGCCGACCGGCCCACGCGGCGCGATCGGCCGGAACAGCCATCGACGATGGGGCGTTCCGACCATGAGCGGCCGTCGACAGGGCCGTCCCCGGTGGATCGATCACGATTGGACGAATGCGGCAGGACGACAAAGGGCAAGGGCGAGACACCGCAGGGGCCGCGCATGACGAACGCTGGCAGGGACAGGTCGGGGATGGCCCGTTCAGTCTTCTCTTCCACGACGCGAGCGAGCTGATCGGTCGCAAATGGACGGGGGCGGTGGTCCGCTCGCTCTTCCACGGCAAGTCGCATTTCCGGGAGATCGCGAAATCGATCCCCGGCATCAGCGACAGGCTCCTGTCCGGGCGCCTGAAGGAGCTCGCGGCGCACGGCATCATCGAGCGGCTTGAGGGGAACGACGGGTATCGCCTGACCGGGAAGGGCCCGGACCTGCGCATCATCCTGATCGAGATCGCCAGATGGGCACATCGGTGGCGCGAGGACGACGACCGGTCGTCCTGACCCGGCCCGCCGTCGATCGGGACCCGGCGCGATCCCGGCGCCGAAGGAAGGCCGTCATGTCGTCTTCCGGAAGGCCCGCACCTTCTCGACCAGTTCTTCGGGGGCTTCCTCGGGGATGAAACGGTCGACGCCTTCGAGGATCCTCTGCCGTCCCGTGCCGATATCCTTGGCGACCAGGAGCGGCGACCAGGGGCACGGCATCGCCCGCGGAGGCCGCGCCGCACAGGACGAAGGCGGGCGTCGCCACCCCGGTGCCGGGCATCGCGTCGGCGAAGAACGCGGCATTCCCGTCGACCGCCTCGCGGAGGCCGCCTCGCGGAGGCCGCCGTGTGGAAGTCCCGGTCGGCCTGCCCAATACGGTCGGACCGTGCCGCGAGCCTCCGGTAGGGATGCCCGAAGAACATCGTCTGACGGTCCGTTACCAGATCCGGGGCGAGATCGGCGAAAGCGCTGAATCCGGAATGCCAGACCTTCCCGGTCACCACGAAGGCGTCGTGGGCCGCCATGCCGGACAGCATCGATTCCATGACCGTGAGGTTCCGCACACGGTCGGGGGACAGCAGGACGAGGGCGGTGCCGATCTGCATCCCGATAGTCGGGAACGATCCCCCGATGATCGCGCGCGAGATTCGCCGTCAGGCGATGCCACGCGACCCCGTCATCGGCCAGCCGCGGGTCAGCAGGACGGCATCGCCCGACCCCCTGGCCCGCCACGAGATGCGAACGTCGCCGGTACGGGTACGGCCCGTCTCGTATCCGGCGAGGCCGTGGGCGAGTGCGTCGAGGAACGGCATGGTCGTGCTCCTGTCCGGGGTTGGGCAGTGAACCGTGCCTCTCCGCGGGTCGCCTTGGACGGTTCGCCGCATCTCTGGAACACGCGCGGCAGGAGCGTCCATCCGGAGGAGCCGCGACGGTCAGCGCGGCATGGGCGCCCCGGACGACAGACGCTCGACGAACTCGATCTGGTTGCCGTCCGGATCGCGCGCGAAGAAGATGCGGGTCGGGATGCCAGGCGAATCCCGCGGCTCCAGGATGATATCCACCCCGGCCTCCGCGAGGATCCTCGCACTCTCGTCGGCATCGTCGACGGCTACGGCGAAATGCGGGATGCCCCGGTTGGCGAGCGCCTCGAAAGGGTCCTTCCCGTCGTTCGGGGACAACCCGTCATCGCGCTGGAAAAGTTCGAGCATCAGGCCGGGACCGCCGAGATAGGCGATGGCGATCTCCCCGTCCCGGAGTTCCGCATGGTCCAGTGCCTTCAACCCCAAATGGGCCGAATACCATTCCTTCGACCTGTCGAGGTTGCGGACGACGAGGGCCACGTGGTCCAGCCCCTTCATGACGATCTGCGACATTCATCGATCTCCCGTGGATGGGTCGCCGTCGAACGATTTCGCCGGGAACAGCGTGATCCGGATCGCCGCGTCAGGGCGTCAGCGCGCCGTTGACGTGTTCCCAGACGTGGCTTATGACGACCGACCCCTCGCCCACGCTCGACGCGACGCGCTTGACCGACCCGAGGCGCACGTCGCCCACGGCGAAGATGCCCGGCGCGCTGGTGGCATAGGTGGATGCCGCCCCCACCGCGTCGCCCGTCGGCACGAAACCCTTGTCGTTCAGCTTCACGATCCCTTCGAGCCAGCCGGTGTTCGGGGCCGCGCCGATCATGATGAAGGTCGCGGCGACGTCGAGCCTGCGCGTCTCGTCGCTGCGATTGTCCTTCACCGTCACGCCGTCCAGGGTCTCGTCGCCGTGCAGTTCGGCGATCTCCGTATAGGGATGGATCGTGATGTCGGGGTCCTGCTCCAGCCGCGACGACAGGTAGGCCGACATCGTCTCGTGCAGGTCGTCGCGCCGGATCAGCACGTGGACGTGCTTCGCCGAGCGCGCGAGGAACATCGCCGCCTGCCCCGCCGAATTGCCGCCCCCCACTACGATCGCGTCGCGGCCCCGGCAGAAGCGCGCCTCGATATCCGTCGCGGCGTAGTAGATGCCCGCCCCCTCGAACCGCTCCAGCCGGTCGATGGGCAGGCGGCGGTACTGCACCCCCGTCGCGATGATGATCGACCGCGCGCGGATGCATTCGCCGTCGTCGAGCAGCAGGCCCCAGATGCCCGTCTCGTCGCCCGCGCCGTCCGCCGCCGTCAGGTTCGGCTTCACCTTCTCGACCGAGCGCGGCATCACGAAGCGGGTGCCGAGGCGCATGGCCTGGATCTCGCCGCGCCAGCACAGGTCGCCCCCCGAAATGCCGGTGGGAAAGCCCATGTAGTTCTCGATCCGGCTCGACGACCCGGCCTGTCCGCCGATCACCTCGTTCTCGATCACCAGCGCCGACAGCCCCTCGGCCCCCGCATAGACCGCCGCCGCGATGCCCGCCGGGCCGCCGCCGACGATGACCGTGTCGAACGTCTCCTCGTCCTGCAATGACAGGTCGAGGCCCAGCAGCCGGGCGATGGCGCGGGGCGAGCGGTCCTCCAGCGCGGTATCGCCGAACAGGGCGGCGGGCCGGTCGGCGGGCAGGCCCGCCGCCGCCAGCGCCCGCGTCGCATCCTCGGTGCCCAGGTCGTACAGGGCCATGGGGATGCGGTTGCGCGCGGTGAAGGATTCGAGGATGCGCAATTCGCGGTCCTCGTCGGCCCCCACCAGCGTCAGCGCGCTCTTGCCCGCCTCCAGCACGCGGCGGCGGCGACCCGCGAAGACCTGCACCACGATGTCGGACAGTTCGGGGATGCGGGCCATCAGGTCGAGCATCGCCCGGCGCGGGGCGACCAGCGCGCGGGTCTCGCTCACGGCGCGGAACTGCGTGGCCCAGGCCCCGCCGTTGAGGAAGGCGATCTCGCCGACGTACTGCCCCGGCCCGAGGGTGAACTGCATCGCGCGTTCGGCGGTGGCCGAATCGACGACCTCCAGCTCGCCTTCCTCGATGTAGATGAACTCGTCCATCGGCGCGCCCTGCTTCACCACCGGGTCGCCCTTCGCGTAGACGCGCCCCTCCGAAATGGCGCGGATCGCCTCGATATGCGACGGTGCCAGCGGCATGCGCGGCAGGTTCTCGATGTCGATGGCGAGGGTTTCCATGGGCGGGTCTCCGGGTGGCGAGGGAATGTCCGTTCGCAAGATAGGGCGTTTCGACGCATCGGACACGCCCCCTCCCGCTCCGGTGTCGCGCGCCCCGTTCCCCGGGCGCGAACAGGGACCGCGTCGAGGGGCGAGGGGCAGCCGACCCCGACGGTCGACCCGTCCGACCCGTCGGTCACCGTCATTTGACGCGGGGCGCGGCGGCTTCGACCGCCTCCACCCTCGCGCGGTCTCAGCCGTGGCGCCGACGGTGCCAGGCGAGGGCGGTGGAGAGGATGTTCTCGACGGAGGACCGCGTGGCCGTGAAGCCCAGCACGTCCCTCGCCCGGGAGACGTCGGCCACCAGCTCGGCGGGGTCGCCCGCGCGCCGGGGGCCGGTTTCGTGGGTGAAGGCCTGTCCGGAGACGGCCCGGGCCGCCTCGACGATCTCCAGCACCGAATAGCCGCGCCCCGTGCCGAGGTTGATGCGGTCCGAGCGTCCCGTCTCCAGCAGGTGCCGCAGGGCGAGGACATGCGCCTCGGCCAGGTCGCCGACGTGGATGTAGTCGCGCAGCGCGGTGCCGTCGCGCGTCGGGTAGTCGGTGCCGAAGACGGTCAGGGCGATGTCCTTGCCCATGGCGCGGTAGAGCACGCGGGGGATCAGGTGCGACTCCGGGTCGTGGTCCTCGCCGACCTCGCCGTCCGGGTCGGCACCGCAGGCGTTGAAGTAGCGCAGGGCGATGGCGCGCATGCCGTAGGCGGCGTCGAAATCGGCCAGCATCCGCTCGACCATCTGCTTCGAGCGGCCGTAGGGGGTAATGGGGTCCTGCGGCGTCGCTTCGGTCAGGAGCCGGCCCTCCGGCTCGCCGTAGATGGCGCAGGTGCTGGAGAAGACGACCCGGTCGACCCCCGCCCGCCGCGCGGCGGACAAAAGCGAGAGCGACCCGCCGACGTTGTTGTCGTAGTACCTCTGCGGATCGGTGACGGATTCGCCGACATGGGTATGCGCCGCGAAATGCATCACCGCCACGGGCGCATGCTCCGCGAAGGCGGCGTCGAGGGCCGCGCCGTCGCGGATGTCCGCCTCGACCAGCGGACCCCATCTGGCGAAATCGCGGTGCCCGCTGCCGAGGTCGTCGACGGCGACCGGCAGGTACCCCGCCAGGCTCAGCGCCTTGCACGCGTGGCTGCCGATGTAGCCCGCGCCGCCGGTCACGAGGACGGTGCGGGTCATGCGATCCGGCCCGTGGAAGGACATGCACCCCCCGCGAGGACGTCGCGGGATACGGAGGCGATCGAATGGGGCATGGGTTTCCTTCGTCTCGTCGGCGGGCCGGTCCCCGGCGATACCGTGCGACGCCGGAACCGCGAATTCCCGGTTCCAGATAGGGCGGTTCCGTCGATTTCGCCACAGACGATCCGATCGGCCGGATGCGTTCCGGCCAGGGGCGAAGCCCGGGGCGAAGCGCCGCCGCCCTCTTTTCGGATCGGAAAACAAGGGCCGCGGCCCGCCGACACCGGTATCGACCGACGGCGTGGAGGCTGCGAACTTTATAATAGATGAAGTTCAAAGACCGCGCCGGGACGGTTATCACCATGGCCGGGAGCGGTCACCGATCGGGCGGCTTTCCGACGACTTTCGGTTTATGTTCCCGGCGTTCCGGCGGCCCTTCGGGCGAGGTGCCGGAGCGCGCATACCCTCATCGGCCCCTTCGGCCCGTACCTTGGAAGAAACAGTGGGCACGATAGCGGTAATCTCGGATTTCTGTGACGGTCGACCGGTCGCGTCCCGCTTCGACGGGACCGATTTCGACCGGGCGTGGCTGTCCCTGGAGGGCGCCCCGCCTGCCGGGCCGCGCGCGGTGGCCGTCGACGGGGGCTATCTCGAACGGCTGCCCCTCGCGGCCGTGTCGGCGGGGCTGGCCGATGCCGCCGAGATCTGGAGCTTCGGCGGGCGCGACGGTCCGGATGCCTTCGACAGCGCCCCCGTGCTGCACGGTCTCGCGCCTTCGCCATGCCCCGCGGAACCTCGGCGCCGGGTCTTTCGCGCCGATGGCCACGCCGCCCCCTACGGCTCCGTCGATGCGCTGGCGCATATCCGCCACCACGGCGCGCCGTCCATCCTGTGCGTCTGGGGCCTGGGCGTGGACGAGGCGC
>JAULKR010031222.1:0-12371 GCA_032356305.1 Prasiola linearis | reverse complement strand
TGTGTGCGTGCGTGCGAGCGTGTGTGTGTGTGCGCGTGCATGCGAGCGTGCGTGCGTGCGTGCGTGCAGTGTGTGCTTGTGTATGCTTGTGCGTGTATTCAGAGTATCACGAAGTCAGAGCTTCATGCATAGTTTTAAAAGCTAATTGAATGTCACTTGATAGGTTGCATAAGTTGCTCATCGAAATACCTCATGGGACCCTCCTTTATTTGGACCACTGTGATGCAACCACACAATGTGACTCCCATCGGAGATCTCCGATGTGCGAGCATCAATATCTACATGATATTAGTCTTGCTGGGGCACGTCGGCGTTTCCGATGAAGGCCACAGTCGTGACGCCTTGTGCACCCGCATCCAGCACAGCATGTCGACAGGACGTCCTTGCATTAGGAAATGGTGTGTACGTAGTGTATGATTCAAATTGTCTGCAGCAAGCCATGATATACTATAGTATGCATCGAAAACTTGATGCTTTTCCAGAAACGCATCATGATTTCAGCCCGGCTTTTGCGAAACTAGTTGGACCCAGTAATTCTTTCTACTGGTAGCCGGTACCGACCCTAGTACCGATGTGTAGAACGCGGGAATTACCTCTACGTCGAACATATCTGTTGGGTCGTCGGACTCCAGCAGAACATCTGTCGCATTGGTGATGAACTCAAGCAGACCGCCTTTTGTGAAGTCGTTGATCGGCACACTCTCCCAGCATCTGCACTACCCCACACTCTTAGATCTAACAGCCCGTCAAATCATCCTATTCCGTATAACGAGGTGAATCTGAGACTTCACAGAGACTGGAATTCTGACACCCAAACAGTATTGTCACACTATCTGCAAGAGGTGTTTGAGTATCTACATCTTGGAGAATTGCCACAGCATGCTAGCGGATATCATTTTCCATCCTTCTTGAGGGACGGCAGCTGTCAACTTGGAAGTGTATCTTAGAGCATACGAGCCTACAGTTGAGTCATCACTTACCTCAGAACATCAACTGACTGAGACAGAGACAGAGACATGCACAGAGGCTGTACAGAGCCAATCGGCACATATGCCGTTGGCCTGCATGCATCGATGATTCACACATGGTCATTGGATCTGCATGCAAATCTCTCATGCATGGTGCTAAGCACTTCCGCAGAAGCCTTTGAGAGGAAAACAATGCAACAACAAGTAGCTGTAAATTGTCAAATACGAACGTACTTGATGCAAAATTTCAAGTCAGATGCATAATATGCATCGAGAAGGGATACCGTCTGGGAACGACGAGGAGCAGAAGAAATGACAGACCTCTCGAAATTGGGGTCCACAACAAATATCGTGGTTTGACATGCGACATAAGGATCGTGGCCTCCCGGTATCTCGTAATATTGATTCAGAGCGCATTGAGCTGCAGAGCTAGTGCCTGCGGGCAGTAAGGTACTGAGCTCGCCGTCTGCATGCAATTGCGCAATGGCCAGTGCATGTGCACCCCATATGATGGTCAGCTAGCTGACTGGTTAAATAACTTACAAGTGCTAGCATCAGCATACAATCAAGGATTATACAGTGTACATACAACATGTTGTACTGCTCCTCATAGGATGGGCCTTGAAAACTACCAGTACTGCAGTACAGTATATGGGCCTTTCATCTACTAGATTAAGAAAATGACCACCACTGGTCCACTGTCACCACTGGCAGGTACCAGTACTGACACGCCATAAATACAAACCCTGATGAAACCATACAAACATTGCATCGATGGATATCCACGGTCACTACGGTAGTACTACTACTGGTGTGGAATACCTGGTACTCCAAGCTTGCCTTTTGGGTTCCTGCAATTTGTCTTTTGGAAGAAAATGAATAGACAGAAGAGAAAGGCTAGTGGAGGGCGAACCTGTCGAGCTCACTGTTCGTGCTCTACTCCGAGTCATTGACATTTCATGCCCCATTGCAACGACTGACAATGTGAACAGTACGTAGCAGCCCATTGCCTTGCGAATTCCGTCTTTGGAATCCATTTCTTCAACGTGTGGCGCTTTACCAGGGCGTGTGAAAACTTACTGCCAAAGGCATTACATTGTCAATGTGCGACCGGTACCGTACGCGTCCGGGGTAAGTACTATTTTGGCATTTTGGCGACTGTATCAGAGCGTTGCTAGTAATTGATTTCTGTAAGCGATCTCAATCAATGCTCAGCTTCCAGGCTTTACTTAACGGCAATAAAACAGCAGCCACAAACTGTGGAAAGCGTTCATCCTGGTACGTCCTGGACACCCGCCCTCGAGTGCTTTCAGCATGCAATTGCGATTGCAAGGGGCATTTTTTGACACCGTCTTCAATTACGTTCAGCACCATTCGGTGACATCAAGATCAAGATTGCGCTTCGCAAACCCGCAATGTGCACTGAAAGGAGAAGGACTGTGACACCTATCTTTTCAAATCCCTGGCTTCAGAGTTTTTTAGCACGGCTTCTGATATGGCAAAGCACGAAGCGCTGCTTCATAGGATCGGCTCAGCGGGATTTTGAAACATTAATTTGAACTTTCATCCATGCACTCTATCAGCTGCCCGGGATCCTGCGGTTTAGAAGCGATAGCAAATTGTCCTAACCGCTGCTACAGGAACGGAACGAGCGGCAAGAGGATCCCTTCACGGCAAGCTGTCGCCTATCCTGTAAGTGACTGGACAGAGGCTTTGCAATATCGCTGGGATCGGTCTGCATGAAGAGTAATTGGCTGAGCTGAATTTGAATCTTGCCGCGAATCCGAAATCCCTTTTCGCCGATCTCCGCGCTGTGCGAGATATCTTATTGTGAGCCGCGCAGAAATCGTAAGACCGCAACTCCTTACACAAAAGGAATGGGGGCTGTGCCTTTTATTAGAAAACCTCTGCGCATTTGAGGTCACATCTCACCAGCCAAACGTGGTAGTTACCCCAGGCTACCACGTTGGGGTGATGAACTTGTTTTCAAATGCAGTGCCAGCTTCCAAGCCGAGGTAATTCGACGCTGAATATGGGCTTGTACGTTCACAGAGATAATTGAAAAAGAATTACTCCGCCATGAGGGCCAAGCGCTGAATATCCTGTTGGGGCTAAAGGTGTGAGGAC
This sequence comes from Prasiola linearis, assembly GCA_032356305.1. Taxonomy (NCBI): domain Eukaryota; kingdom Viridiplantae; phylum Chlorophyta; class Trebouxiophyceae; order Prasiolales; family Prasiolaceae; genus Prasiola; species Prasiola linearis. The sequence continues at coordinate 9,276 of JAULKR010031222.1, read as the reverse complement.
TTATTGGGATGATAGATTTACTGATGCTGCAGATTGCATGGGACCTCACCTCTCGTCAAAATTTTGCTCAATCACCCACCTTCTTAAAGTCCAGGCCCCTGCGCAGGGGCATGCCCCCCGACATTCAAAGCTTCCAGCAGCATTTTACTCATTCAAAATTGATCGGCTGCTCCACCAGCGATCGGGGTAACGAGGGAGCTGTTTCCGTCCCACGTATCTCTGGGAACTTAATACACATGGTATGATATGCGCCATAGGCAGTCACTTTACAGTGACTTCAATTAGCTAGCAAGGGCACGGCCCACAACTGTTGGAACAACTGTTGAAACGTGTACTTTCCTTCATGAATGTTGAGAAGATACTGTGTGTGTGTGCGCTCGTGGGCCATGGGCGCTAGTGCACTGAGGAACTAATCACGTGTTGCTTGCAAGCAATTGCTCTCGCGAGGCTGATCGACGCCTTGCATACATGTTCATAGGAAGCCAGCCAATCCTGTATTTCTCTACTCCTGTTCCTAGCAATCGCGCATCCAAGATTCTAAGCCTCTTGCGCAAAACAGAAATTGGATGCACCATGGTCAGCTACTGTTGGTACCCCCTTTGCCGCATAGGTGTTTAAACCTCGATTAAATGGTAGGGACTGCAGCCTATGTATAGCTAGCTAGCTAGCCATGAAAGAGTTCTTGCGAAGAACAAAACTTTGCGGACCAAACCCGTCTGCACCTGCAAAAGAATAGCCTTAAAGGATTACACAAGCTCATAATCATAAGGACTCCTACAAATGCATAGTCCATCGACAGCCGTCCAAGCAGCCAGCCAGTGCTGCGCTGCAGCAACCTTACGAACGAGGCGCAACTTTCAATATCCTTCTAAATTTAAAGTTAAGTAGCTCTGGAATTAAATTGATGTATCTTCTTCTTTATTCCTCGACTTTAATATATATATATATATATATATATATATATACTACATAGTAGCATACGAGCTCGTAGCATGCGCAGTGCGAGCTCGAGAAGATTTGATTGATTGCCCATTGCTTATTAATACCTAACGTCCCCCAACTTGATGTGTCATATCTGGCGCATGGGACTCTCCTGAATCAGAAGCACCATGATTGCTCAGCATGCGCTTTTTGACCTGTAATAATTTTAAAATTAAATTTATTGCGTATCTACATGCAGATAATGTTGATTGCGAGATTGTCATCATCAGCATGATTCATCTGCAATAGAATGATTCGTACACATACCATGCCATGGTACACAGTGTGCATGGTACTACCGTGACGGTCGGTGATGCATTTGTTGTAAGGATTACATTAAATTGCAAACATTTGCCAATCGTTTCAACCAGTGCACTGTTTCAACCACGTGGTTGAAAGAGCCTGACGACACAAGGGGTCAGGTACACTGTAGCTAGCAGCTGGCTTGACGCATGCATATGTGGATGTACATCGGTGTGTATGTCACTACTAGTATCCGGACTTCGCACGCTGGCGTTCACATATGGACATAATGACTCACCGGATGCAGCCTAAAATATGATCTAGCTAAATTACTAGTACTACTAGTAGTAGGGTAAGCCTGCACCGGTTCTCATAGAGAATGATATTTTGCACCTTACTAGAATATGCGAGGATTATGGGAATATTCGTGGATGAAAGGTTGTCCCTTGCTCATTACTAGGAATGTATTTCACTTCTTGTACCTGCCAGCTTGGCAATTACATGTGCCAGTCTGGCACTTGGGCAGTATGTTTACTCCTGAACTTTCGAATCGCGCAAGAGCAAAGAAGATATCGAATCAACTATCAATTACAAGGGTTTGTAGGCGATTTACAAGGCGATTTACAAGGCGATTTACAAGAAGTGCGTGCTATCTCATAGCAGGGTTTGCGTGATATTGCTGAAGCGTTCTACTACCAGGATGAGTCGTAGAGGCAATGCAGCCTCTCTACAAGATCAAATGGCAAAACTTCACCAGAATATGTCCTTTCGTGACAAACGCCGGGCTCGACAGCAGGAGATGCGCCAGGTATATGCGCATGCTTAACTCATCTTCTTCTCCCCCCCTCCTTTGACGACGATCCTTGCGGAACCGTCATTAAGTAAATGCGTCTAAGAGGCGCTGTCAGATTTTTTGTGCAGAGTGGTGCAGACGATCCCTATGACGACAGGGCAACTAAGCGGGTCGCTGGCCCAGTGGGTGAGGTGCTCATTGCTTCCTTCTTGTTGATGATTTGAATAATCTTGAGCCGACGTTCACATACACGAACGAAAATAATGCAAACCAATTCAAATGCGCTGATTTATTAGATGCAGGAAATGCACACGGCGGTGGCAGGGATGCTTCTTCAGCAGCAAGGGCTGCAGTCGCCTCTGCTTCGGCTATTGATGGCCCCGACCTCTTCAAGTGCGATACATGCTCGGTGAGTGCAAATCATGACTGGCTTCTGCTTGGATCACCTACAGGTTAGGTGCCTGTCTCGAAGGTTACTGGACATGCCAGCGCATGCCTGCAATCGTCATTGTAAGTATCAAAGTATTAGTGGACTCTATCTTTGTGTATGGCTGTCGCTTGCTAGCCAGGTCGCCCTGATGCGCATTTCTGATACGCAGGTATCGTTTGCAGTAGAGTCGCAGATGATGCAGCATCTCGCAGGTCCTACCCACAAGAAAACAGTGGAACGTGCTGCTGCTGAAGAGCGCCGCCTTCAACAGCTGGGCAACAACCGGTGGGCAGCAGAGAATGCAGCGGTACGTTGGCTCATTATTAGACGCCGAACGCATTACTTTATAAGCTGCCTAATTCCACAAGATCATTGTAAGCTTGCACACAATACGCACCTGATTGCAGTTTATGACCAATTATCCCCGCAGCTTCATTTTATTATTCTACACACGCACAATTGTTGCTGGGCATTGAGATAATATTAAGCACAATGCATATGCCAATATTTATAATCTATGGTCCTGAGAGAGATGATCCTTGCATCCGATCAAGCAGGCATCAGCCACCTGGCAGCAGAATACTCGATACACACCAGCAGCCAGGCAGCCCGTGACAGTACCACCAGCTCGCGAAGGAGAGATGGAGCCTCTTGGTGGAAGTCTAAATTCGCCTGCCACGACTTCAGCTGCTGCAAGGATAACAGCAGCAGCCACTTTCAGTGGAGCAGCCCCCGGGGGCGGCGGTCATCTCGCAAAGCCTCCTCCCTTCCGCCCCAAGAAGCTCACACCAGAAGGTGCAACCAAAGAATAAGAGGTTGAGCTGTCGAAGACGAAGGTCATCATTAGGACGCTGTTGCTATCTCTTGATCTTTCGTCATTTAGGCTATGCATGTGCCAATTAACAACGGCCACTATTCACATGCCTATGCACACTTACTCATAGGTTGAAAATCGGTGGTGTACATCTTCTCTGGAGGCCTTGAGCATCTGGCGTATATCTTTGTGCCATTGCGATGCTGAAAGATGAGAGCGACGTGGGTGCTTGGTGGGTACAGAAGCAGAAAGAGCTGCGGTGGCAGAGCGAGCACGCATTGCTCATGCCAATCGAGTGGCAGCTGCACAACGCATCTCTGGTCCTCCCTCGATTGGCGGCTGGGTGCCTCCGACTGTGCCCTCTGCATCGGCAGCACCGGCAACAGTTTGTGCCGTAAGCGGTGCTGACGACAGCAACAGAGATGAAGACGACAACTCATTGAAGCCGTCAGCTGTCATCAAAGTTGAGGAAGAGAAAACGGCGAAACAGGAGAATCAAGACATTGTTCCAGGATGTGCGAATTACAGCAGCTCTGACAGTGAGGATTCGGATTCCGATTCCTCTTGTGGAGATGGCGGAGTGCCACGTCAAAGACCCATCTCTTTCTTTTAAAACATAGTGACAGTGGTGCCTTTCGCCCCCTGCTGGTACGTGACAACCATTTCTGATTCAGACCTTTTGCTGTGAGCTCTGCCTTGCGGGCGGATCAACCCTTATTCTCTGGACCACCCTGAACATTCATTTGTTCACGCACAAGATTATAAGGTACACGTTCCAGCAGTAAGCTCTGCAAACTAGTGAGTACCATTGCTAAGCTTTGAGATCAACTTACTTACTTTGTCCAAGCAAATACGTTGAGCTCCAACCGCCTTAACGTGATCTTGTTCGTCGAAATCTAAGCAGACTCTAAGAATTCTGAAAAACCTCTACATGACAAGGATGGCGAAATAAAGCACGCAGCTGAGCTATCCTGAGTGCATATGCACTGAGCTATAAATTTGGTACAGAATAAGCGGCTGGCAACGATTTTCAGATTTGATCAGAGAGAGAGAGAGAGAGAAACATTACCTACATCTTGCCGCAAGGGCTAATCTAGGGTCGGTCAACAACAAAAGTGGGTGACCAAAAGCGGAATCCAAGGGAATCGGGAGTTTGTCGAGAAGAAAGGTCGCAGACACATTGAGAGGAAGCAAACTTCGGACACGGCTTCAAAGAGGAGAGTTGTTTTGTTTACGCACTCGTGTCGAGACGGGACTCGTGTCGAGACGAGAGAACTACCAAAATGTAGGTACTAAGCTGTCGATGCAATGGAACAAAGTCGGGAATGCGTTTTACATCACATTAAGTCAATGCACTGGAACAGCAGCTCGATGAGCTTCATCCTTTAGAAGGGACGAATAACGATGGTATGGCAGACGTAGCGACAGTTGGACACTGCTTTGATTGCCGTCGGCATCATTCATCGTTGAGACGTTTGCTACCGCAGAGGCTGCATCGATTCCAAACGGTAGGGCCACCTGCATCAGCACCAAACACGCTGAGGAAGAAGCACGGATGCCATCTCCACACAGGACCATGTTGCAATTGTTGTCTCAAGGAGCACCATGGAAGTAAGTAGCAAAAGGGGTCGTTCCATCGTTTCTTTATTTGAGATCCCTGTTCATGATTTGTTTTATTAATATTTCGCCCAGCCACTTCAAAAACACTTTGCTACAAAGAAACAGTCGTGTGCTTGCCGCTGAACCAAGACTGGCAGTAATTGGTACTTCGATAACCCTGCTTATATTTGTCAATTGTTCACTTGTACTGGTTCCACATCAAGTGCAAGTGATTTCTCAAGGGATGCTAGGTGAGGGAACTCGAACGCACAGGAATGGAAAAGTCATTGCCGCGCATTTGCACATCTCCGCCACAGGCAGTCACTGTCAGATCGTCAAGTTGTGTGGCTGCTGGGAGTTCAACCTCAATGACAGCACAATCCGCGGGGACTCCCTCGTATCGGATGGTGTGTGATACACCTGAAGCAACATAGAGGGTTTCACTGCCGTTGGGCGACAGGGTTAAGAAGTGCACAGCCATAGCAACAACAAAGCAATGGCCGCTTAAATAAGTCGGTAGGAGGGCAGACGAGGGAGCATCTGCTGTCACTGACAGGGGTGAATCAAGATGCAAGACACCTGATCCAGGGAGCTTAGCCACTGTCTGCTGCTGCGAGCCTCGTGAAGAGCTGCCGGCTGACGTGCGTGGTGCTGTTGTAGCCTTACGTTTTAGCACTGACTTTTTATCTGTGGACTGCTTATCAATTCGCAATGGGAAGTCTGGCTCCGATGGCCGCGGGTTCACTTCTGTCACCAAAGACTGGGGATCCTGACAGCGCATTACGTGATACTCACACATTGTAATCTTGAAGCAGCGTCATGAGGTACATGCTGCGTAGTAAGCTGAGCACACACAGTGCATGCGACATGCAAACACAATGGCACGAGTGCCCTTGAAAAGCGTGGAAAGCATTAAGTAATGCTGTATTTAATGATCAGGGTATTTGGAAAAGTGGGTCAGGGAAACCTTTCGAATGTGCTGAGGCAAGGGAGCTGGATGTGTTGTGGTAGCTTTGTATCTCAGCCTTGGAAGTTTGTAGGCTTTGTTCAACGTCACTCCCATCTGTACACCAGGTGGACATGTCCAGAAACCTTGTACAGAGCATCAGGAGCAGAAAGCTGTATGAGCAAGAAGACTGCCGTCAGTGCAACAGGGTTCCGTCACTCCCTCTCCTTCAGGGAACCTCAAAGATGGACACGCGTCAACCGTCATTCGTGAACCACGCATGGCACCTGATAGATTTGCGTGCACCTTCGAATGAAGGTTAATGTTTGATGCAGGGAGGCCTTTGTGGAGTGTCATCACCTTTTTGCTGACGTGGTCCAGCAGTATCATCGTCACGAAACTCTTGAGCCGCCTCACGTGTTCAGCGTGAGCCATCTATTCATCACAAATGGCACAAAGACTCGTGCTATGACCATCGCAAGCCAGCACATGATTCATGATGGCATCTGCTCTTACAAGAAACCTGTTTCCTCCAGCTTGCATGTTCTGCGTAGAATGTGCACGGCATGCCTTTTCTAGCGCTGAGACATGAAATACCTTCCAACAAGGCAGCATGGTCATGGACATGCTTCCAACGTGCTTTCACTCTCAACAAGACAGGTATGTGCAGGGTGACTAGGCATGCAGCCCGAAAGATAAAAGGGCATGCCCACCAGGTCTGAATTTATTACGCAATCGATGGTCCGACAAGCAGCTCCTGTGTGATCCACATCATCACGTGGTCCATCTGAACATGTCTGTTGCCCAAGGCCCCTCACAAGCTCAATTATTTTAAATCTCCCTAACCAATCCACCAGTTGCCGACATTTGTAATATCCCAAATCAGCAGCACTTCAATATGTAGCTGTGCGTTCAAATGTACTGAAACCTCACCGAAAACCGCAGGACCTCCAAGTCTGAGGCGTCATTTGCCTTCTCAGATTCCAAGCAGTCGATTGCTGCTGCCACTGCATCAGACATCTGCGCTCCTGGCCACATTAAAACTTTTTGTGATAATTTCAAAAGGCAAGTTGTCACAATTGTTTTGAAACTGCCGCATGACGTCAATCAAAACTCTGCAATTAAGGCACAACCTGGCTGGTTGAGATCCCAGTGACATGTGCTCACCGAGCCATTAGCCCAGCCACCGGGTGCTTCCACCTCCGAAGACGAGCAAACATTGATGAAAACCTTTCTGCCTGATCCATCGGTCGTTTTGATGGTGTATCTGCGCGTATCTCGAACCAAAGACGCATCATGGTCAGAAAGCAAAACACAACACTGCTCAGAGACTCCTCCAAACTTCGAAGACAGCCGTGTACTCTGCTATCTGCATACTGTATCCATTTCTGAACATCGCGCCACTGTCAAAAGTTGTTTGCTTTAGTCACCCTATTTTTGGTGTAATCAGCTTCGATTTATTGCATGGCTCTTTAGCATCGTTCAAGTGGCGGATTGGATCAAAGTCGGTAGACTCCATCAGGATCCTATTTGATAGCGCGCGATGGAGGACGATGCAGCCGTATGCTTCCTATAACTTTCTATATGCCAACGAGAAGGCCAACCGATACTTTTTAGTCTCTGCCAGCTGGCACAAGAACAACATCTTGTACGACATGAAGTGCAGAGCAAAAAGCGCCAGCTGCTGAATTGCATCCGTCATATCGTTAATGAATTTCACTTTTGCCTCATCATCTTGCAGTTAGTTGCTGACTGTAGGTGCAGACTCTCTACCAGGGCATTGACTAATCTTATAATGATTGTTTCTCATGTGACCGAGGACATCTCAGCCGTAGCAGGCTTGGCAGCAAAGTTGTGCCAGCATCTCTGACAGAACATTACTGTGCTGAAAAGACTAAGGCATGGGATGCTTTAGCAGCAAGGAAAAGACAAATAATGATACATACACCCGCGAAGGAAGTGTCGGCAGATCAGATTCCATCCTCACACCGCCTAAGTGGAAGAGTGATGGTCCACTGACACGCACTGAGCTCGATGTAAGCTTTTGAACAAGTTTGACGCCGACGAGCAGAAGCAACCATTAGGTACATGTGCATGCGTCTTTGCCCGAGCACAGGGTAAGCATATTGAGCATCGGTTCCAACTTGTTCGTTGCAGAAAATGCGCGAAGAGTTTTGGGATACTAGCCCGCATTACGGGGGAGATAGGGGTAAAGATTCAGTGGCTTGAGAGCTCATACTCCGAATGCTTGCTATTGCGGCTACTTGATTTGCTGTGTCACAATGACAGTGACTGCATCTTGCGATCTCATTAGACGTTGATTTGTACGGACTGTTTCTATGGAATACAATCATCGCATAACGCATCTTCTGTGCAGTAATTTGGGACGCCCTAAAAGGAGCTGCCGAAAGTGATGCCGAAACAAGAGGACTCATCCTCGACAGTGCTGGTATTGTCGTCGGCCCTCCAGACCTCACAGTCTGCTACGACGAACGTGGTGCGTCAGCGACAAGACTTGTCACTCGCATGCATGAAAAACCTTGCTGTATCCCAGTACGCCACTATCCTCAGCATACTTTGTAGCACCTCAGCACCTTTTCCTCCAAATATTGCGCAGAGCAGGCAGCAGTGGAAGAGTTGATGGCATTGTCACACATGTATCAGCTACGTCCCCCCGGGTCCATGCGAATGGTATGCATATGTGACTGTGTAGGTGCAAAGTACGAACTTCCGAAGTATGTGTGGTCGGAGCCAAGCAATGGTCTCGTTTCAGAGCCAAGGGCAGGCCATGCTGGATAGAAGTTGTAGCTCACAAAGGGTTGATATCATGAAAACTCTCTACTTGCCAAGTGATTGCCGTTAGGTAGGTAGGTGAAGAACTTCATACGGACGCTCGCTGTTTGCTTGATTGAGTCGATCCGACACATCGATGCGTTCATCGAAATGGTATACCTGAGCGGACTTCGAGCCGGTGACGCATACTACCAAGCCAGTGTGTAGCATTCAAACACCACTTAAATGTTGCCTTTGCCGTGCTAACCTTTGCTTGAAATTTTCAAATGTTTTCGTCGAAACGACAGGTGTAGCAAGCGCACCACATTTTGAGAGATGATAATGGAATCAGCGACTGAATATTGATTAAGAAAAGCCTATCGATGTTTAGGATTCTCCTAACATTGCGTGTGGGCTTTTGCATTTGAAGGATGTAGGAATCGAAGCTGTATAAGTTGGTCTATGCAATCTACATGCAGCATTAACCAGCCTGGCCCAAACTGCGCAATACCTGCTCTGCGTGTTTTGTATGACCTATTTTCGGTATTTTCAACGAAGGCACACAAGCGAGTGAAAGAAAGTATCGCTGCCCTCGATGATATTCTGGAAAATAGGAGTTATGAGCGGTCGTGCTCTAGTAACAAAGGAAAGTCGCATACCCTTGTCCTTACCAAGACACAGAAACCTTTACTACATAT
>JAULKR010031111.1:0-12373 GCA_032356305.1 Prasiola linearis | reverse complement strand
ACACACACACACACACACACACACACACACACACACACACACACACACACACACACACACACACACACACACATGATAAGCGAATATGTACGATTGATGCACGGCTCCATGCAGTGAGTGGAAAGCATTTCAGAAATGGGCCATCATAGTATAATGGTAGCTCATGTTTTGGGTCCTAGAAATGTGATTACAATAATAATTCTGAAAAGACGCACTTTGTGTTGGCGAGCCGAGCCCTGGCCTCAGAAAGCATCTCCTTTTCGTCCTCGTCCATGTCCATTGGATCAGGCCGAGCAGGCTTGGCTTCAGGGTTAGGGTCAATCTCTCCCGGCCGAAGCCGCCTGGGATCGTCTGCTGCGTCATAGCCGTCATCCTTTGCAGCTGCCGCATCCCTAGCGCAACATGCATGCAATATGAGGACGTTGCTGCTGATCCAGGCAAACGCTACGTACTCAAACACTCTCTTGGGGGACCATAAGTAAAACGAACCGGGCTATGCGAAATCACATCTCAAAATCAGCACAGGCCCTGCTGCATCACTATTCTGAAGGCAGCCTAATGCCTGATATACGTGTAGAGAGTGCACACCGATACGGAAGTACTCTGACATGCTTTATTCAACGCAAGTAATTGTGTATCCTTGCCTAAACCACCAAAGGCTGGTGAGTTACCACTGCGACTTTGCTTTCGTGAATGATAACATGTTTTTGCTGACAAGAGAACCAAATCATATATTGGAAGCGGCGTTGAAGAATGAAAGCGCACAGAAGCTTTTCATATCGTTCCAGGCACTGGGACGGCGTTCTGCCAACAATGGGTGCAATTGTACGCCATTGGGTGGGCATAAGCTTCGCCAAATGCAGCAGCTTTTCATCTTCTTCTCGTGTCCATTCCGTCTTCTTGATAGATGGATCCAGCCACTCATACCACCGAGCTTTGCATTGCTTTGCCGATTTGCGCACTAATAAAGAGGAGATGCGGGCCCATTGATTAAGCCCATACTTCATCACGGCTGCCTTGAGAATTTCATCCTGTAGATTAAAGGCGTAAAGCGGTCGAGGTTCATTTCAGAGCGCCCGAGGGCGCTCAACGAATTGACTTGCTGCTCGAACCACATCTGACATATTCATTTGGCATTTGCAGTGACATCGACTTCCATCTGCAACAGAGCATGAAATTCACCTCAGTGTTCTTCCAGACTCCTCCTTTGATCATGATCCGCATGATTGCTTACTTTGCTAAGCTCTGTGAGAGTTCTAGTGAAAATATGCTGCAGAACCCCTGCCTAGGGCACGGTTGCTCGCGCAAGGATGTGAAGTCTCGTGAAAATGTGCTGCGCAGTGACACGACCTAGGGAGACGATCAACGTCCCTTCCAAACAAGAACAGCAAATTGGCTTTGTTATGGACCACATGGACCCTGACTCATGGACGACTTTGAGGTGACAAATTGGGTATGTAGATGAGTAATTACATGTAAGCTGATGGCATCCTCACTTTAAATTTGATGCGAAACAATTCTCATCACTTTGAACGCAATGATAAGCGTTAATGATGCGAGTGAGTAATATCGGTACTAATTTTAACTCTAATTACTTGACGAATAATCATTAAATTAATGCAATTGCACGCGGTCACGAATGCACACATCATCATGCATGTATACAGCTCCAAGCTTGGCATTGCAGTATGTAAAAGCTTGAGTTCTGTCAGTACAGCAGCTGCAATCTGCAGCTGCTGTACTGATAGTCTACCTTTCTTTTAGCGACTTAGTTAATAGGCTTGGGGTACCATGCTGAGGTTAGGGAGACCAGCTACGCCAAGTACATGAACAATTGTCGTGGAGATTGGAAGCGTAATTGATTGCGTGGCGGTCATCAATGCGTCTTTTGATGCGTCTCTGAATCGCGTGTGAAGCTGGCTCGCCCGTAGTAGAGCAATGGTTACGGTAGATGAAGTAAGCAAGTTGAAGGTGGCAGATTTGAAGGAGGAATTGAAAAAACTTGACCTTCCTGTGAATGGACTGAAGGCGCAATTGGCTTCTCGCTTGACGGAAGCACTGGAGGTGTGCTTTGAGACAGCTGTACCGAAAGGGCTGTAATTTTACAAGTGCATTTGGTGCATGACTGGTTCATGCTGCACTGACGGTTGCATTTGAAATATACAGCATGCTGCCGAGGAGGGCAGCTCGGAGCCGGATGTAAAAGATGATGCAGCAGAGGAGGCAAACACTGCCACCAAGTCGAATGCTGCGATAGCCGAGCCGCATGGGGCAGACGCACGGTCAGCATCCACTCCTGTAGGCGAGCCTGATCAAGCCGAAGAAGAGCCAGTAGCTTCAGAGGAAGCTGCTGTCGTCGATCTTCCTGACGAGAAGACTTCGACAGGACCTGAAGATTCTGCCGCTGCTGCTGCTACCGCTGCCGATGGTGCTGCAACTGATGTTGCCAAAGACGTCAAGGAAGATTCCGCCGGCGCCGACGATGATGATCCATCCGTGCCTGAAGAAGCCGCACCAACAGCTGACAAAACAGAAACACCGCCATCAGCCCCAGCAGCAGCGCAGCCAAGCAAGCCTATTGAAAGCGAGTCAAAAGCGCCCAAAGAAACAGCTGCCGCACCAGCGGAAAGTAAAGGGCCATCGCCAGAAGCGCATGATGTCCAGACAGTTAACGTGGACAGTGCCGATCCGAGAAATTCCGAGTCTGAGGTAGCACTGAAATCGGAATCGCAGCCAGCAGCAGCAAACAAACCAGAAGCAGAAGACGTCGTTGCTGCGGCAGCAGCAACAGCAGCAGATAAAGCAGCAGGCATATCTGCAAGCACTCCGTCCACTTCAATTCATGTGGAAACACGCACAGGTCCTGAAATTGAGGAAGATGACGGGGCACCGGAGGTGGACTTCGAGATGGATGTTGTGCGCCCCCCACTGCACCATCTCGCTATTGCAACTGCTGCCGCTGCTGAATTTTCACTTGCATGAATGCGACCCATATCTGAGTTTCCTTTCAGTCGCTGCACCGTACATCTAAAGCAAATGGCACATCAAGTTCTGATGGTGAGCCGTCATCCTATGTTGCGCATTGGGTAGGAACCTTCAACCTTGCAAGAGCTGTTACCCCTAGAGAAGAGTAGACTCCACTGTTGGTGTCAGAATCCTCTGCTCACACTGACCGCACTCCACCTTCGCTGTCCAAAGTCGAAGTTGGACGAATATACAAATGTGTGTACATGTGTACATGACTGCTCGTTATTTTGGTTTTCTGCTGCCCTTTTCACCAATCCCCTGTACGATTTCCTCATTCAACATTCTGCCTTTCTACTATTCCATACGCTGCTTCGCTCGTCGGGTGTCCTATCCACTGCTGGCGATTGACCACAGGAAGAAGAAGTAGCAGAGGTGACGCAAGCAGCGAAAGCAGCGGTCGGAGATCGGAAAAGGAAAGCTGCTGCATCTGGTGACGCAAGGGAATCTATCAAAGCAGCACGCTTGTCGTCCGACCAGGGGACCTCGACACCCCGGTCGTGAGATTCCCGGCGCTGCTGATGAAAATGCCCCTCAAATGATGAGTGAAATGATTGTGGAATGATTGGTGAATGAACCATAAGTGGTTATTTGTGACAGCAGTGGCGACCAACAGCCGCGTTCGTGTTCACTCTGCCAAGCGATGGCCTTGCATCAAAGTCATTCCTTGGAAAAGGAACAATGCGAGGGAGGGAGGTCAGAGTTGGCATTGCATCGCAGGGGACGGCCTTCAGGTGGCATGGGATCTCGTATCGGCATACGTATCCCTTCTCCCAACAGGGCAGCAACTCGAGCTCTGCTCATTGATGGCTTGATGCGCCCATTCACCAAATCTCAGGTAAGACCCTGCTCGCTCCCTAGCAGCGCAGTGTACTGGGGTGTACATGGCGAGAGGTCGCACACTTCGAAAGCTCTTCCGCTTCAAATGCTCACTGGTCGCTTCTTGACAGGTCATGTTAAATGTTGGTTGGAGGCCGGATTAACAATGCAATGGTGGGCGGACCTTCATGTCTGAAAGGGACAATAGCAAACGGGAAAAGTATTCCTCCAAAGGGAACTCCATTGGCGCTGCAAAGGCCCCACGTGATAAGTCGATACGTCACCATGCAGCTGGAGGAATTGCTAAGTCAAGAGGGTTGCCAGCTGGAGAGTCTTTGGTTACCGACGCTGAAGACTCATTGCTATGCTCTGTTCCAATCCACCGACAATGCAGAGACTATCAGGTGCACTTTGAGGCGACATGTCAACTCGCTGTAGGTGCTCTTGCTTGCCGGCCCCAACACGAGCTTCTCTGCAAGATGACCACTACTGCTGCACTCAAAAGCTCGGGGATCAAACACACAACATACTTTCCTCTGCCTCTGACCTCCTTTGAACGCCCCTGCACTCACCTGTGTCGCATTCATCGTAAGTACTGTCACTCAAGCACTCAAGTCGTCACAGTCTGTGTCGACAGTCTCTTAAATATCGCTTCCGTCATATTGCTATTGTCTTTTTGTTTGCCAGTGTTTAGTCGAAAGGCGTTTGAGACCTATATCCGATTCAGGCGTCTTGGGGACCTCGCAGGCAGTCCTCCTTCGGACTCCAGTGGCCTCAAGGCAGCCAGAAACGACTGACTGCCAAGTTCGTGGACGAGGAGGAGGCCCTGTCACACATCAACGGTACCGCAGCAGCCACGCCAAAGGCAGCACCCAGCGAGCCGCCTGCAGCTTCGAGGGCGTCTGAAGGGATTGCAGCTCGTTTATCCAGCGACTTTCAGGGAGTGGTGCGCTTCAATGGTTCGTCGTGTATTGGTTGTGGGAAAAGAATTCGTCATGTATTGGTTGTGGGAAAGGAATTTCCACACGTGTGGCTTTATCCGGTTGGTCCACGACCATCAGCTCCTCAAAGGTCCTTGCAAATGGCGGATTGAGACTTCACCGTGTTGTTAATTGTCTAACAGACTGTCTGACAGATTATGATCAGTACGAGCTTTGAATGAGCTCAGTGTGGTAGAAGGCAAAGTGATTGCTGTCTTACGGACGACCTCGACTGCGTACAACCCCAGCCTTGTGGCAATCCTGCTAGCGAGCTGCTTGAAGATTGGCTGCCAAAATGGTTTGCAGGCAGCTACAGACGCACGACAGGAGATTATGGACCGTCGTACTCAGCGCCAAGTAGCTGCAGTGACTGCCGATTCCGTGGCACAAGAGCCCCCGCCTGCCGAGTTGGGACTGGACGACTTATTTCGCAAGACCAACGTGGAGCCGTTCTTGTATTGGCTGCCCTCTCCCAAAGCCCCTCCTCTCAAAGCGCCTGCGGCAGCTATTGCAGCGACCGTCTCAGAAGCTCCACAGGCAACAAGTGATGGTGCTGATTGAAACCTGCGGCAGTGGATTGGGGACCTGACAGTTGCGGGCTCAACTCTTACACCAACATTGTTAGGGGTGCTTTACCGATCAAATGGGTAGAGAGCTGTTCCGAGATGCTTTTTCACGTTCCTCTTCCCTTAATAAGCATGTGCCTACTAACACATAAAGGAAACGGTGTTTCAGAGAGCTGTCTGCTCATTGCCGTTGTCACAAGCTGGAATGGCGAGTGCGGGTGCAGAATGTCACAGAAGTTGTTGTCAAAGGGCTTAGACCTCTTTACTCCGGGCGAGTGGATGAGACAGCCCATTCAGACATATAATGTTTTGATTTTGTCTACGTATTAATCGTGACAGTCAGTACTGTTCTACTCGGGTCTTAATATGTGATGAGTTATCATTATGAAGCTTGCAAGACGACTTCTCCGATTTGCAAGTGTTTTCGGCAACAAATGCCATTGACAACGTTGTACACACGTCAACTCAGAGAGACAAGGAAAGTCAGTGTGCACATGCATTGCCAGAGAAAAGCAGGGAGAGGTCCGTCGTAAACACCGTCTCTTACTAAACATGCATGTTTGGTATGCATGGATTCCTCTTCTGGAGAGCGTACGAATCCTATTTTCA
The DNA here is from genome assembly GCA_032356305.1 of Prasiola linearis. Lineage (NCBI taxonomy): Eukaryota > Viridiplantae > Chlorophyta > Trebouxiophyceae > Prasiolales > Prasiolaceae > Prasiola > Prasiola linearis. Next base: position 6,375 of record JAULKR010031111.1, on the reverse strand, counting down.
CCAAATTTACACACGAGTGGTAATATAATCATGTATTACCTCACTAATATACGCTACTGATAGCTTCTTACATGCTTCGCTGTCTGTGAAAATCGTGCTCCACTACGGACCTTCTACAATTTTTACATTTGTGTACCAATTCCGGTAATATGCATTCTCTAACTCAATTCCTTCAGCAGCTGATATTTGACCTATTGGAGAGTTCAAATTTATAGGATTTTGAGACATACATGTAATAGAATCGTGCATATTGTATCTCGGTGACAAGGTGTCCTAGAATAGGCACCGTTTCACGTTTGGGCAAAAAAGGAACTAGATGACCTCAAGTACATTAAACATGAGTACACTACTCATTAAGAAATGTGCAGGACTCTGTACTAGGAGCAGCACAGTAGCGCACTTCGGAATGATAATTCCAATTATATGTCGACGAATGGCTCATGCACAACATAGGTTAATAAAAATCCATGAAGCTTGGTAATGTTTCATACTGTCTATCTTCTCACTTACTACTTACGCTCTTAGAGACGACGCAGTGTCGAAATTACGTATTATTTTAGGGACTACACACCCAAAGTGTGTGACCTAGCCTTTCATTGTATAACCATGACTGGACTCTGGACTTTAATCAGAAGTTTGCTTCATAATAAGATTTCCTACGTCTTACAAAAATGATGGACAAGTCAATCAATGGCAGTGCAGAACACCAAGAAGATATTGAGATGTCCGTGCCACGATGTGACAATGACTCTACGAAGAGGGCACACCGCCTTCCTTATCGTACATCATCGTCAGCCCACACTTGCCACTGCAAACACCAAAGCGCCAATGAGCATGACATTCCAACAACTCCAGAGGACCGGGCAATAGACAGCAATAAGGCTATCTTGCCAAGAACTGAGAATCTCAAGCAAGCTCCAAAACACAACATGCATGGATTTCCTGCGATTGGTAAAGCAAGGGCAACATGGAATATTACCAGTAGACACGATTGAAATGTGTGGCCATGAAGGTGCCAGGTCCACAAGTGGGTGCCGGGCAGACTTTGCGAAGCCTCTGAACCTTGCCAGAGTCGTCCACCTGGAAATCATGCACCAATTCCGATGGATAGCGAGCTAAGACTGCAAGGAGGTACACAGTTTTCATGACTTGAGCAAACACTGATGGAAGCGGATGGAAGCCTCAACGTGCTGGTGTACCTTGTAGAACTGCAGCACCCTCAGCTTGATCTTCTTGTGCTTGTGCTTGATCTTTTTGGGCTTCGTGTAGGTTTTTTTCTTGCGCTTCTTGCCGCCACCCATCAGACGTCCCAGCACATACAGTGTGGATTCGTTCACAACGCCGTATGTTGACAGAGAAGATTCATCGGCCAATTGCTGCCCGCCAAACACCAGCCGCTGGTCTTCCGCTGCCAGACCTGATCGGTGTAGTGGAATGCAGCTCTTACTATTTCATAACGAAAGCGCACTGTTGTATCCTGCTGTAGATTGTGTTGACCACTTCCAGGATGATTCTGTACCAAACACATGTTACGCAGCGGAAGCACAGCTCACTACAGTAAGTCTTACCTGAGCGACTTGCAATTACGGCTTTAACGTCCCCAGCAGTGGCCGAAGCGTCCACTTGGACGGCATGAGTTCGGTCTGCAGGCAGCAGTGAGAGACGGGTTATACAGGTGAGGTGCAGGTGGCGTGGAATATTAATGCACTAAATGCTTCTTCAATGTTATACCTGTCCGCACGAAAAGCTGCATGACGCTCTCCTTCAATCTCAGCAATCTATGTGCCGTCCTGCACGAAAGCACGATGTCGCGCTGATGTAACACGGACAATAATGTGAGCCAAATTGCAGATGAACATAAGCCTGTACCGCACGTACCTCGATAAAGGAAAAGAGGCTGGATGGTGTGGGTGGCAGCCGTAATGAGGCATGCTACAAAACCCTCGTTCAAGGTTTTTGTACGTGATTAATAACTATATACAACGTTATTTACATATATGCGTATTTACCTTTTCCTACAGCAATGCTATTCAGCGCAGGTCAGCACAGGTTATCTGAGATTCTCGGAGTGAGATGAGCACAGATGCGATATGTGCAAGGCTGTGAAAGTGTGCAAGAGGAGTACAACAAACTGCATCTATAATGATTAGCTAATCTACAGAGCGTGCACGCTCTATGTTTCATTAGGTTTCATCAGGTTAGGGAGTCCTACATTTCCTCAAAGTCATGCTGCGTTGATCGGTACAAGCTTGTGAAACAGCAGTCGACAAATTTTTCCGATAAGTCCAGTGTCCGTGGTTCGGCGACGCGATGCTGCTCCTGCTGGAGTACGAGCCGGGCCATGAAAGCACTGTGGCATGCGGCTGGGCGGTCGCAAAGCATGAGAATAAGGAAGCGGTTGGCCATGCGTTCCATCGCTTTGCCATGCTACAAGCCGGTCTTCTAGGTGCTTTTATATATTCTCGCTCTTGTCGAGAAGTACATGTGCTCGTTCTGTCGCTACAAATTTTCGCGCGTTTACTCTTTCGCCCATCTGCTGTGCTTTATACAGCTCTCTCATATTGGTGAAACTGGTTGATTTGCATCTTGTAACTCGAGAACAAGATATATTTTGGCGAAGTATGTGAGACATCCACATGTGCAGCTGTCGACAAAAGTCCATCTACAAGCTCGCAACTCATATTCAACCAATATCTTAATCTTTTGAGAATTGCAAGATGGTGCTTGCACAGGTCAGCCGGATGTTGCAGAAGAGCTTGGTAACAGTGACGAAGATGCAGCAGCGGCATATGCCAGCAGGCTACTTGATGACAAGATTCCAGAAGGGTGGGTTGGCTGACAATTGAATGCCTCCATATCTGTGGATTTAGAGCTCAAACGATGGGCGACTTGCGGGTAGATGTCATTTCAGTCTCAGCAATGTTGAATATGTTGCGGCGGCTGCACCATGGCTGCAATACCAGCTGCAATCCTCTTTTGTTTTGGTTCCTGTGCAGAGTCAGTTGGAAGGGCAGCAAGAAACGCAAGAAGAAATCCAGCGATAAGCTTGATTATTACAAGCTGCTTGGCCTTGAGAGCATTCGGTGGATGGCAACAGATGTCCAAATCAAGAAGGGTGAACGAAGCATGGTTTCGTGTGCATGCATCAGCTTGCATGCACTCGTGGAAAACCGCTTTCGTGACAGAGTACTCATGACAATGATTTGAAGGTGTGACATGACGTTTCATTGTAAATATAATAGCTGACATTAATGTCGATGGTGCGCAGCCTATCAGCGCACCTGTCTTGAACACCATCCGGACAAAGCTATGGCAAATCTTAAGGATGAAGCAGACCGAGAGCGTGTGGATGCGCATTTTCTGCAGGTGAGAAATCCACGAAGTAGTATGTCATTGTATTTGCACTTTAAAAATGCCATTGGCATTTTGTGAAGCAACCCGCATGATTTTGAACTGCAGATTCAAGAGGCCTTCGAGCACCTCTCTGACGGACAAAAACGGCGAGAGTTTGATTCTGTCGACGAGTTTGATGACAGCCTTCCTGAGTCCTGTGCAGCAGAAGACTTTTTCCAGGTGCATGGTCCGTTGCTTCCAATTACCTGACCTTTTGTTTTGTCGCCAAGACACTCATATGCGCCTGCCTGCTGTGCCGGCATGACCAGGGATTGAGTGCGGTTTCAAGCAGGGAGCAGCTGTGCGCTGACGAATCCTGCAACACAGGTTCAGTGCACCAGATGGCAGGCTGTCTCTTGCCGATCGCCTCCTGCTAAGAGCTGCATCCGGGCCTTCGTTCAGGTCTTTGGGCCGGCATTCCGGCGGCAATCCCGCTGGTCTACGACCCAGCCCGTGCCAGACTTGGCTGCAGACGATGCAGAGGATCGCGTCGTTGACAAATTCTACAAGTTCTGGTTCGCCTTCAAGTCCTGGCGCGAATTCCCCCACCCCGACGAAGAGGACATCGAGCAAGCAGAGGGTCGTGACCACAGGTGTGCTGCCGCCATAAATTGCATTTGTATATCATATTTCTTTAGCCGGGACATATTTACCTAGCTGTCACGACTTCCTACAGCTGCATACCACACCAAACGAAGTTGGCACTGTAACCTGCGTATGCAATCGTCATACAACCGCGCTGAAGACGTTGCCTCGGAAGTTTCACAGCCAATTGTGTGCAAAAATCATCTGCAGCTTGCTCTTAAACATCCTGGCTGGATGTGGAAGAGGTTCGGCTGACACAACCTACCAGCTTCACGTGTTGCCTGCCCATCCGTGCAGGCGGTGGATAGAGCGCAACAATGCAAAGCTGCGGGAGAAGCCTAAGAAGGAGGAGGTCAGACGCTTGAAGGCCTTCGTGGAGTCTGCCTTCGAACAAGATCCTCGCATGAACCGACGCCGAGCTGCTGAGAAGGCTGAAAAGTGCGGCACTGGCGTGATGTCTGCACTGAATTTACCTCTTGGGCCATTACTCCTTGGCCCTTTGAGAGGTCGACTCGAGAAGCTGCTGCTTGTCCTGTTTGGTCACTCGTCATCATCCTTTTCCAAGACTGTTGGCCAGCAGGTCCACAGCTGCAGTTCAAGGATCAGCATTACATCGTACTCTTTGGTGGACGGCCTGTCAAGTGACTGGAGGTGTCAGATAAGACGGCTGCTGCACTGTCTCGCAGAGATGCGAGGAAGAACGCAAAGGGTGCAGCAAAGAAAGCAGCAACGGCAGCGGCAGAAGAGCAGGCAGCAGCAGCGGCAGCAGCTAAGGCATTGGCTGACGAAGAGGCAGCTGTGGCTGCAGCAGCAGCCAAGAAGACCAGGCAAGCAGAACGCAAGGCCATGCAGAAAGAGCGCAGCAAGATTCGCAATTCGTGTGGCAATGCTGGTGAGGTCCTAAACATTTGGCCCATGTGGACCTTTCTGACGGGCCCCAAGAGGGTCTTCTGTGAGTGTTACAGTGCTGCTTTCGCTCCATCGCTACTTGTTCTCTTGATCATTGCCGTCAGAGCTCTCATCGTGCAAGTGTGCTGACACCAGTGCTACAATTTGAAGCGACTTGCCTGACGCCGTCAATGGTTGCTCTCCTCAGAGGGAGGACGGCTGCTGGGTGATTACGAGACGGAGCAGCTGTGCGAGAAGCTGACTCTGCTGCAGCTGACGGCGCTGCGAGAGGGCCTCGAAGCTGTGGACGGCAATCGTCCCCTCCAACAGTCCCTGCTGCGGGTGCCGTCCCTCACTGTCTTGAGTCCCCTGGCCCATTGAGAAGCGAGACGACGACTCCCCACCCTCTGTCCCCTGCACCATGTCGCTGCAGCTCCCTCCCCTGTTGGCGCCAACCGTGTCAGGTGGCCTCACCGTCCCCTCCCTGTTGCAGGAGAATCAAGCCCTCATTGGTCAGAAAGTCAGTGATGCGCAACTCGCCAAAGACACAGCAGCGGAAGCCATCATCGCCGAGGCAGCAGCGAAACGCGTGAACGAAGACGCAGAACGCTCTGCTCGCAACGCCTCCTGGTCCAAAGACGAGAAGCGGTTGCTGGAGAAAGCTCTCGTAAAGTACCCAGTGGTGTGTCATACCGCACCGTGTACTAATTTGATGTGGTGCTCTGCATCGAGACGACAAGTTCCGGTCGATGACGATGGTGATGGAGTGCTTAGCTGTCATGATGACTGACGATCACATTACAGCAGTAGGGACAGTCCAGGGCACCCCAGAGGTCACCTGTCAGCAGTGTCCAATCATCAGTCATCATCAGTCATCTCAAAGAAACGGACACCTCTTGCAGTTGCCCTGAAGCTGCGAGGTTGACTTGCACGAGACAGCCCTCTGTCGTGGTCAGTGCCAGGCTGTCGTGCCAGGCTGTGTTGTCGTGTCACGCAGGGGACAGCCAAGAGGTGGGCGCAAGTCTCAGCAGCGGTGAGGACACGCACCGAGGCAGAGGTCATCGAGATGGCGAAGCACGGCCTCAGGGGCGGCGCCGGAGCGCCCAACTCCAATCAGTCCTTCACTGTCGCGGGCGGGAAGCGCGGCCAAGTGGCCATCGACTCGGATGCCACACAGCGTGACCACGTGTTCTCTGACGTCGATGTCAACTGTGAGCACGCCCGCCCTTCCTCTGGCCACCTCCATAGCCGCTGACCCAGCACGTGTGTTCGATTCAGTTGTGCCTAATGGAGTTGGTAGTGCTCGATCATTTGTGTCTACTCCGATCAGCCCTGTTGCAGTCATCGTTGTCATCATCAGCAGCAGCAGCAGCAGTAGCAGTAGCAGCAGTAGCAGTAGCAGTAGCAGTAGCAGTAGCAGTAGCAGTAGCAGTAGCAGTAGCAGTAGCAGTAGCGGTAGCAGTAGCAGTAGCAGTAGCAGTAGCAGTAGCAGTAGCAGTAGCAGTAGCA
>JAULKR010031110.1:0-42667 GCA_032356305.1 Prasiola linearis | reverse complement strand
AAACCAGCCCCCTTGACCGACGTCCAGTAGGAATATACCTATAGCTATAGGCATAGGACTACAGGAGGACGCCGTGTCCGAGTTGCAAGAGTTTAAGGCGAAGGTCGAAGCGTTCATCGAAGATCGCTCGGTCACGCCGACCGAGTTTGGCAAGAGCCACGCAAAAGACCCCGGTTTCGTCTTCGGCCTACGCGAAGGTCGCGAGCCCCGTGAGGCTACGCGCAGTCGCGTTATCGCCAGCATGGATGCTGCCCCCGAACAGGCGGTGTCGGCATGACCCGCGCTCGCACACCAGAGCCAGAGGGCTTCGCAGAGTTTTGGGAAGAGACATGGCGTCAGCACATGCGGCGCAACGATGGGCGAGGGGACGCCCGTGCGGCATACGCCAAGGCGCTTCTCAAAGGCTATGAGCCGCAAGAGATAAACGACGCTGCTGCTCATTACATTTCGACGCTTACGCCTAGGGATATGGAATACATTCCGCTTGCCGCAACGTGGCTCAATCGGGAAGCGTTTGACGACATGCTGGCGCTTAAAGCTATCGCCGACAAAGAGGCCGCATTGGCTGCGGAGCGGGATGCTCAACGCCTTTCGCAAGCGCAGGCTAGGGAAGATCATAGATCGCGCCCCAGGCTGTCTCCAATCGTAGCCAAAGAGAAAAAGCGCTGTGACGACGCCAAAGAGCCTTATCCAGATTGGGTAAAGCGAGCCATCGAAAGCTACCGCGCCGAGGTGGCAGCATGACCAGCTTATCCCCCTTTGACTGGTCTATCCACCAATGGGTGGTGATAGCCGCAAGCATTGTTTGCTTGGTGGTCGTGCTGGCATTTTTCTGGCGGTTGCTTAGTTGGCGGCTGTTTCGTGAGGCGTTTTTCCCTCGCAGGTCCAAGACTGTTTCTCCGCCCGATCTCCATGAATACGAGAGGGACACGCTATGACCGTTTGGCGCGTGGGAATGAAGGCGGTTTGCATCGGGGATGGCCCGTGGGTTTGCAGCTATGATGCAGCAGAACCTTTTATCGATGGCCCAGTAGAAGACGAGGTTTGTCTCGTTATCGGCCTTGGAATGATTGAAGGTGTGACCGGGCTGCTGCTTGAAGGGTATAATAATTCGGAAAACATGCAGCCTTATGAGGCGCAAGAATTTCGGCCCGCTGTAGATCACACCGCCACCGTTGAAGCCATCAAGCGCAAGGCTATAGACGCTGCTGCCAACGCTCCCGCTGATGCTGTTTCGGAGGGTGTGGAATGAGCCGCGCTCCAATCCTTGGCCCATATGTCGGCCCATGTGGCAAACCTCTCACAAAGGTTGAGTATGGCGCTTGGCTCCGCACAATCCGTAAACTGTTCAAAGCCGGTTTCGATACCTACGAAATCGCCTCCCAATTTGAGTGCTTTGAAGCCGACATTTACAACGCGCTGCATCGCAGGCGAGCCAAGCCAAAGCTGGTCGGCTAATGACCATGCTTCACCCATCACGCAAACCCCAAGGCTGCAAGAAAACAGCCCTGCATTGCCCCCGTAAAGGGCAACCGGGCTTGTGTGTGGATTGTGCTGGCGAACACGTCTCACGGCTTACCAGTGTGACGCATCCATCTGGCTTCGGCGTCCTTTCCGTAGGGCCGGAGAAACTTTCGCAGGCTGGCACGTCCGGCTTTCTGCACAACCTTATCGGCAGCTATTCCAATCTGCTGAAACGAATTGTCGTGGGTGTTCCTCCCAGAACCACGGCTAGACCGGGGCGGGAGAATGGATCCTCCCCCGCTATCCCGTTCCGGTCGCTTGTTATCATTGTCTGCTCGTCTGTCGTGTCCGTCCTCCATCGTTCGTTCCTGTCTGGTTTCTTCAATGTCTGTCGCAAGACCGAAGGAACCACGGAAGGAAACCAAGGTGTTGGAAACGAACGACAAGAGCTTGGAAAATTTGTCCAAGGCAAAGGAGGGACGGCCTGTGTCTGATGTAGCCGACGCCCGCGACTTCATTCGGGATGGGTTCCCGGAAACAAAATACGGCAATGCGCAAGCCGCCATTTGGGCTGCTGCAAGGAAACTCCACCTTTCATCGCATCGCCGCGCACGAGCAATTTGGAACGGGGAAGCCCGCCGAATTGACGCTCATGAAATGGACGCGCTCCGGCGCGCAGCACTCGAAGGATTGAAGAATGAGCGCACGAGAGCAGATCGCCGGATTGCGGCCTTGGAAGGTCGGCTGGCGATTTTGGGCGAGGGCAACGATAGCCGCCCACATCGCTGATTTAGGGGCTGCGCTTCAACGCTTGGCCGAAACGATTGAACCAAAGGAATGATGAAATGAACGAATTGTCTTGGATGATTTATATTGCTGAAGTTGTTGGTAGAATAAGTTTTGTGACGCTGCCCGTCTTCATGTTTGGCATTGTCGGTGGGCTTTTAGCTATTGTCTTGACCGAAGCCCCTCGTCGCTACTCTTGGGAGAGCGATGAAGATTTTTCGGAAAAACGGAAGAGTGCCAGTTTCATAAAATCGGTAGGGCGGGGCGCGATTGTGGTCGCCTGCATCGCTGCATTTATAGGAATTTTCACGCCCAGCAAACAGACCATTTATATGGTCGCGGCAAGTGAGGCTGGCGAGGCTGTTGCAACATCAACGGAAGGCGCAGCGATCCTCAAAGACCTCCGCACGATCATTGGGAATGAAATAAATTCCTACGCATCGAAGCCTTCGGAGGTTTCCAAATGACCGAACAATCCAGCCAAGGCGTAGCGCGTGACCAGCTTCGCACCGTGATCGAAAGAATTGAGCGTTTGGAAGATGAGAAGAAAGGGCTCGCTGACGATATTCGCGATGTCTATGCGGAAGCCAAGGGCAACGGATTTGATGTAAAAACTCTTCGCCAGATCGTCCGGCTTCGCAAGGTGGAAGCCACCGAACGAGAAGAACAAGAAGCAATGCTGGACCTGTATATGTCCGCGCTCAACATGCTTCCGTCTGGCGGTGACGCATGAGGACGCCAAAATGGTTCAAGCGCGGCCAAAAGCGCAAAACCAAAACCTCCCACGCCCCTATTGCCAAGGTGGTCCACGTCAAGAGCAAGAACGCTCCACGCATTGATGATGATAAGCACCAAGCGCTGCGATCTGCTGGACCGGGCGAATATCTCAAAACACCACGGGAAAGGGCGGAAGCGTGAACCCGGTCCATCTATCCTTTCCCGGCGCTTCGCTCTCCCCAAACCGGCGCGGCCATTGGCGCAAGCACGCTGGGAAGATTGCGGCTGCCAAGGAAGAGGCTGTCTATGCTTCATATGAGGCGGGGGCACGCACAGCCAAGCTGCCAAACCCGCTTCATTTGCGTGTTGAAATAACCCCGCCCGATAAACATAAATATGATCGGGACAACCTTCAGGCTCGTTGCAAAACGCTCTTGGACGGCTTTGCACTGGCGATAGGGCAGGACGACTACACTTTCCGCCCTGAATGGGTTCACCACGCTCCTAGCAAGCCCGGTGGCGTCACTATCACACCCATAGGGGGTGAAGATGATTAGCTTAAACAACAACGACTTTGTGAAAGCCGCTGGCGATGGGTTGAATGGGGCTGAATTAGCCGTTTTGGCGCAATCCCGATCTAGGGCACGCAAGCGCGATATTCATGTTGAACCGCCATGCACTAAGCGCAGTCACCCTAAAAAACATGAAGAACACCGCACCGACCAAGGCGACTATTGGGCTGGCTTTATGGCTGGGTTCCAAAAGAATGCGTTGATCGCCCAACAAGCGGAGCGAGATTTGAAAGCGGCCCTTGCTTTGGCCGAGGTCGAACGTCAGCGCCTTGCTAGGGTCGTGGAGCAGGCACAACGGCTGGAAGGTGCCTTGAAACTTGTTGATCGCGTAGATGAGCCAAGTCTTGCGCGCATCGTATCGCGGGTTTTGTGGCTTACGGGAATAGCGAAGAAAGACTTCTTATCTGACCGCCGCGCCCCCGGAATAGTGCTGGCAAAAGCCATGTTCTGCCATCTGGCCTGTGAGCATACCTCGCGGTCGCTTCCTGAAATTGGCAAATTTTGGGGAAATCGCGACCACACAACGGTTTTGCATCATCGGAATAACTGGAAGGCTAAGAAAGCCAAGATTAGGGCCAAGCGCTGATGGTAGCCTTTCTCGACCCACGATTCACACTGTCGGACGCACAGAGCTTCGCGCAGTCTGAGAGCGAGCGTGTTTTGCGCCAATCCATTGCATTGCAAGACATGCTATTCCGTGGCGAGCCGGGGCGTAAGGACGGAATGGCGATCATCGACGCCCTTGTGTTTGGTTATGAAGGCCGTTTTGGCGTTTTGCCTCAATATGCCCGCGCCGATGGCGCCCCTAGGGTTATCATAGGACAACGGCACAAAGACCGCATTCTAATGCCGGTCGGTTCAACGAAAACCATTGGTAGTATCCTGACTGGCGACAAGCGCCACGACCCGAAGACAGGGGTTGTGATGGTTCCAAGCGAAACCGGAGACTTTTGGGAGCGCGAAGACGGTGCCGATTTTGGCCATCCCAAAAGCCAAATAAATCGCGAGACTGAACCGGAGCTTTGCGATGCAGTTGCCGCCTTTGTGGTCGCGACGAAGGGCGGAAATCCAGAAAAATTCATCGCAGACTTTTTGCGAGATCGAGATTACCGCTCACCCATTTCCCAAGCAGAGGCCCAAGCCTAATGGCGCTGTATATATCAAGCCGATTGATTGGCATTCTCATCACCTTTGCGGGTGTAGCTTTTCTCAAATGGGCAAGCGGTATTTCTTGGCAAGCCGCCGCGTTGGCATACCTTCTAATTTGGGTAGCCCTCTATGATGGCCGATACATAGCCAAAGGGATGCAGGCGTTCGAGCAGTCTTATCATGCAAACCGAAAGTCAGAACTCTAATGGCTCAAACAGCAGCACAGAAGCGCCTAACGCCTCATATGCTTGGCTATAGAGAGATAGACCCTGGCGATATGGGTCGTGAAGTTTTTCTCAAATATCTCCAAGGCGCATCCAAAGCCTTTGCTGACGACATGCCAGAATGGGCAGGGTGGTTTTTGGTTGGGGTTCGCCAATCCCATGAACATTCCATGGCGGGCCTCTTTCACGACTTAGGGTTGCATCCGTGGGTTCCCGAAACCACCGAAGAGCGTGTTGTTGCTGTCAACAGGGGTGGGCATAGCAGGGCAGGGCGCAAGCGGAAGAAAATCACACAGGAAGAGCGTGTGCTGGTGTATCCAGGGTTCATCCTGCTCAGGTGCGTCCCCTCTGCCCAAGCATGGCACGCGCTCAATGCTTTCAAAGGCGTCGTAGGCATCGTTGTGGAGCCCATGCAGTGGCAGGCGTCCATTCCCGCCGAACTTCGCCTTGCCAGTGCCCTGAGCGACCGAGAAATAGATCGTCTGCGGCGTCTGTCTGTCGAAGTTCAAACCCCAGCCACCCAACCAGTGTTCAAAGCAGGCGAGGACGTGACAATCAAAGACGGCCCGTTCGCTACCCTCCACGGGTTCATTGCAGACCGCATTCACCCATATGGGCAGGTTTGGGTTGAGGCCATCATGTTTGGGCGGGCAACACCAGTTTTGCTGGAGGTTGAACAGATCAAAAAGCGGGTTGCGCATAAACTGAAAATCAGTTAAATGGCGAGAGACTAATTTGCGTTTTCGGTTCCTGCCCCTAGGGGTTCACGGCCTGCCGAGCGCGGACTGCCCCGCCTTCCATATGAGAAGGAGCGGAGCGCCGATGTGCCCAAAGCACACTTTCAAAGCATTAGAATATGTCGCGGAATGAACAATCCCCGCAAGCGCAATGCCGCATTCAAGACAATCCAGCACCAACCTGCAAGGGAGTGCGACTATGGCTCAAGCAGGTGGTAGGCCGCCCACGTTTTCGCAAGAAATGGTTGATACGATCTGCGAGCGGTTGGCAGATGGGAAAAGCCTACGTGAAATATGCCGCTCCGAAGAAATGCCAGCAAATTCGACCGTTTATAAGTGGCTCAATGAAAATGAGCAGTTTTCGGACCAATACGCGCGCGCAAGGGAGATGCAGGCAGACGCAATCTTTGATGAAATTTTGGATATTGCCGACCAATACAACCAGTCTGCCGAAAAATTAGAAAATGGGACAGACCATATTCAACGCGCTAAGTTGCGGATTGATGCGCGGAAATGGACGGCAGGAAAACTTAGGCCGAAAAAGTATGGCGAACGCCAGCATATAGAACACACAGGCGAAGATGGCGGGCCGATTAAATCGGAAAGTGCGGTCACGCTAACGGATGAACAGCTTGCAACTATCGCAGCAGGCGGCAGCGTCTGAACTTCTGCGTCGAAGAAGGGCGCGGAACAGTTTAGCGGAGTTTGCCCAGGCGATTGACGTTCCGGGGAAGCCAATTTCTGAAGACGATGATGAATGGCTGTTTCATCCCATTGAAACGTCCATAGCAGCGCACCACCGAATATTGATGGACGCTGCCCAGCGGTGCATTGAAACGCATTCAGGCCGTTTGATGATATTCATGCCACCCGGTTCGGCTAAATCAACCTACGCTTCCGTTGTGTTGCCCTCATGGGCGATGGGGAAAGAGCCGGGTTTTCGTGTTATCTCCACTTCGTATGGTTCGGACCTTGCCCGAAAGATGGGCAGGCGAACCCGTTCCATTGTAAGGCAGCCGGGTTATCAGCCTATTTTCAACGCCACCCTTTCTGGTGAAAGCAGCGCGGCAGATGAATGGGCGCTTTCCAACGGCTCCGAATATATGTCCGGTGGCATTCTGTCCGGTATCACAGGCAACAGGGCAGGGCTTCTAACCGTTGACGATCCGATAAAGGGCCGGGAAGAAGCTAACAGCGACACCATCCGCAACAAGATTAGAGACGCCTTTGACGACGATCTAATGAGCCGCCTCTTGCCGGGTGGTTCTGCGATTATCATTCAAACACGATGGCACGAAAACGACCTTTCCGGGGGTATATTGCCGGAAGATTACAATGGCGAAAGCGGCATGATTGATTGTCGCGATGGTGAAACATGGGAAGTTATTTGCCTGCCCGCCAAAGCCGAAAGCGACGCTGACCTTCTTGGGCGCAAGGAAGGCGAGTATATCTGGCCTGAATGGTTCCCTGAAAGCCACTGGCGTCGATTTGAGCGCAATCCAAGGACGTGGGCAAGTCTGTATCAACAGCGCCCCTCACCTGAAGATGGTGATTATTTCAAACGGGAATGGCTAAGGGCGGCCCCAGAGCGCGATCCGTTGAATATGACGGTCTATGGCGCTTCTGATTATGCCGTGACTGCTGACGGTGGCGATTTCACTGTTCACGTTGTGGTTGGCGTCGATACTGACAACAGGCTTCATTTGCTGGATCTTTGGAGAAAGCAATCTGACAGCGCCGAATGGGCTGAAGTGTTCTGCGATATGGTGCTTAAATGGCGTCCGGTCGCATGGGCAGAAGAGACGGGGCAAATCCGCGCCTCTATCGGGCCTTTTCTTGAGCAACGTATGCGAGCGCGAAACGCTTGGGTAGGACGAGAGACATTCCCAACCCGTGGTGACAAAGCCGTAAGAGCGCAATCTGTGCGTGGACGCATGTCACTGGATGGTCTGTATGTGGACAAGGCGGCGGATTGGTATGCTTCCTTAGAGGCTGAACTGCTTTCCTTCCCAGCGGGCCGGAATGACGATCAAGTGGACGCTTTAGGGCTTATTGGCCAGCTTCTTGACCGCATGTATGCGCCGCAGAAGCAAGAAAACGAACAGAAGATGGTCAATGATCGTCATCGGCGTTCTTTCTATCGGGCTTCAAGCTCAGAAACATCGTGGAAAACCATATGAAACTGAGCAATGAACTCAAGGTAGGGCAGCCTGTCCCGCAACGGGTTCAGCGCCTCTTTCAGTTGGATTATGACCATCTGAAAGACTGGCGAGATGAATCGCGAGTTTGCTATGATTTCGTATCCGGCCACCAATGGTCAGAAGATGAAATTAAAGACCTTCAGGAGCAAAAGCGCCCTGTTGTGACCTTCAACCGAACCAAGACCGTGATTGACGCGGTGACAGGTTCGGAGAGATCCAACCGTCGCGAAGTGCGTTACATCCCCCGCGAAATGGGTGATGTCCGCGCAAACGAGCTATACACGGCTGCGGGCGAATGGTTCCGGGACCAAGCCCATGCGGACGACCATGAGAGTGATGCCTTTGCAGACCAGCTTATCAGCGGTCTTGGCTACACTGAAACAAGGCTTGATTTTGACGAAGAAGAGGGTGGCGCTCCCGCTATTGAACGGATTGACCCGTTTGAAATGTGTTATGACCATAAGGCTCGCCAGCCCAACTTAACGGACGCCCGCCGCTTTTGGCGGCACCGTTCAACTGCTTTGGAAGACGCTCGTGACCTTGCTGGCGATTATGATGGGCCATCCACAGATTACGATGCTACTTGGGTCACGTCCCCTGTTGAGGTGGCGGACCAGTCGGATAGCGATGAAAGCGGTGAGGGCGGGAGTGACCGCAGCGTCACGCTTGTTCACGTCCAATGGAAAGAGCGGGTTACGGTCTTTGAGGTTGTTGACCCGGCTACCGGACAGAAGGCCGAGCTATCAAGCGCTGAATACGAAAAACTGAACACACGAATGAAAAAGCTGGGGCTTGGCGCACTTGAAGGCCGTAAGCGGTCCAAAATGAAGCGTATGCAGGCCGTGCTTGGCCGTGTGGTGTTGCGCGTTGGCGAAGCGCCTTCGCAGTCCGGCTTTTCGTTCAATGCCATCACAGGATTTAGGGACCAGACCAAGGGGACGTTCTTTGGCATGGTTCGCACGATGGTTGACCCTCAAACCTGGGCAAATAAGTGGTTAAGCCAAACGCTTCACATCATGAACGTCAACGCCAAAGGCGGCTTGATGGCGGAGCGTGGGGCCTTCGAGAACCAAGCGCAAGCTGAACAATCTTGGTCTGACCCGTCAAAGATTACATGGCTGAACGATGGGGCACTTGGTCAAAACAAGATCAAGGAAAAAACCGCCGTTTCCATGCCTGCTGGCTTTAAGGATTTAACCGAGTTTGCGGTTTCCTCCATTCGCGATGTGACTGGCGTTTCCCTTGAAGTCTTGGGAATGAGAGAGGCCAATCAGGCCGCGTCCCTAGAGTATCAACGCCGTCAATCTGGCATGACAATACTGCAACCGCTTTTTGATAGCTTGCGCCATTATCGCGAAGTTCAAGGCCGCGTGATGCTGGACTTCATCCAAAACGATTTGAGCGATGGCCGTCTTATCAGGATCGCAGGCGAGGGAATGGAGCAATATGTTCCTCTGACCCGCCAAACAGATGCGACTTATGACATTATCGTGGACGACGCCCCAACCAGTCCGAACCACAAAGAAATGGTCTGGCAACTGTTCATGCAAATGCTTCCAACACTAGGCGCTGCATTGCCGCCTGATGTGATGCTGAAAATGATGGAATATTCACCATTCCCATCTGCGTTGGTGAAAGACATTCAGAAATTGGCGGCTCAGCCAAATCCTGAAGCCCAACAGCAGCAGGCTCAAGCAATGCAATTAGCGCAGGCTCAGGCTCAAGCCGAAGTCGCTAAAACGCAATCCGAGGCGGTGGAAAACCGTGCGGATGCGGAACTCACCAAAGCGCAAACGGCTAAGGAATTAGTCGAGGCTCAGCAAATGCAAAGGGCAGGTGAATTTGCCAACGCATTAAGCTCTGGTTTCCAAGTCCAATAACGAAAGAGGCTCAACATGGCTCAAGACGAAGAATTTATTGAAGAAGGTGAACTGCTAGAGGCTCCGCCCGAACAGCAGGAACAGCAACCGGACCCGATTGAAGAGGTCACAGGTCCGGATGAAGCGACGGAAGGCGCGGCTCCTGTTGAGGACGGCAATACGCCGCCTGAAGAGGGAAAGCCCGCCGATGAAGCGGCTAAGATGGTCCCGCACGAAACATTCCATCAAGCCCATATGGAGCGGCAGGAACTTCGCAAAGGCAATCGTGAGCTTCAGGAGCGCTACGCCCTTCTTGAGCAGCGCACAAATGCGATGTTGAGCCAAATGCAGGGCGGGCAACAGCAAGCCCAACCAAACCCAAACGAGCCTCCACCCGCCGACGACCCGATGGCTCGCATGGACTGGATTGTGAACCAACTCACATCCCAGCGGGAGCAGGAAGCAGCTTACGCGCAGCAAACGGAAGAGCAACGCCAGCAGGAAGAATATCACAACCACGCACGAAACACCGTGATGGCTGAATTCCAAAACGAATTGCAGGCGTCCCCTGAACTGGACGCGCTTTCTAACGATTTGTTGAATGGTTACGTGCAAGAGGCATTGGCCCAAAACGCAACGCCTCAGCAGGCTCAAGAATACGCAATGCAAGTGCAGCGCCAGCACATTGATGTGGTTTACCGAAACGGGTTCTCGCCGGGCGAATATCTGAGGAAATTGGCATCAAGTCGCTATCTCCCAAACCCCGCACAACCCACTCCGGCACCCGCTCCACAACAGGCGGCTCAGCCTGAACAAAATGGGGCTGAGGCTCGCCGGGAAAACCACGTCAGCCTTTCGCAAACAAGCGGATCCGAGGCCATGAGTGGCATTGACGCAAAATGGCTCGCCAATGCTTCGGAAGAAGAGTTTGCTCAGGCAGAACGCCAATACGGCACACAAATAGCGAAATTGATGGGCGGCGGCATCTGAGCCTGTTGCAGTCTATCCATAGGCACTGATGGCAAGCCTTAATTGCTGTCTGCGTTTTCCGGTATCGATAAAACCGGACCCCTTGCGTTTGGCGGTTCGATAAAACCTGTCCGTTTGCTGAGACGACATTCAGCGCTTTCCTCAACAACATTCAAGGAGTGTTACCATGGCTTTTCCAAGCTATGCGTCAAACGACGCCAACACTGTGCAGAATTGGGAAAAGCGCCTGTATTCGCAGGTGGTTTACCGTTCCGCACTCTCTTCTCTTATCGGCACCGACGAGAGTTCCATTATCCAACTCAAAAAGAAGACACAGAAGGAAGCTGGCGACAATGTTCGCTATAACCTTCTGACAAGCCTGAGCGGCGCGGGTAAAACCGAAGGCCAAACGCTTGAAGGCAACGGTGAAACGATGGGTGTCTATCAAGACAGCGTATCGATCAACGAATTGCTCCACGCGGTCACCACAGCCGTCAAGGGCCGCAACATCAATGACCAACGGGTTCCGTTCTCTGAACGCGCCCAAGCTAAGACGCTGCTTTCCACTTGGAAGGCGCAGCGCATGGGCTTCACGGCATTCCACCATCTTTGCGGCTATACTCCTGCGAACGTGGGCCGCGACGATCTTGGTCGGAACAACTATGATGCTGGCGACGCTGCAAAATATACAGGCTTCAACGATGTAGTTGCCCCGTCTGCTGGGCGTCAAATCTTTGCGGGCACGTCAAACGCGTCCGATGAAGATTTATCGGCTGGCGATGTGTTCACCTTGGATATGATCGACTACGCGGTTGAAAAGTCTGTGATGGACACCAATCCAATCCGCCCAATCGACATTAAAGGCGGCGGCAAGGATGGTCGGGACTTGGACGAGCCAAAATTCGTTCTCTACCTGTCTCCGCGCCAAGTGACGCAGCTTCGCACGGCTTCCGGCTCACGTTGGAACGAGATCAAACTTGCAGCAATGCAAGGCGGTGATGTTTCCAAGAACGATCTCTACACAGGCGCGCTTGGCGAATACAACAACGTCATTCTTCGCCGTGCCGTTGAAGTCACCCCCGGCGTGAACAGCTCTACGGGAGCCTCGATTTCCGATGTGCGCCGCGCTGTATTGATGGGCTCGCAGTCCATGGCCCTTGCTTACGGGCAGGGCAGCGGCGGCAATTCCTACAATTGGAACGAAGAGACATTCGATCACAATCGCTGGCGTGAAACGTCAATGATGTGTCTCTTTGGGATGAAGAAAATGCGTTACACAATCGACGGCACCCCCGTTGATAACGGCGTGATGGTTCTTTCTTCCCACTCCCCAGCAAGCACGTAAGGAGGGCTGAACATGCCTACCAATGAAGCAGGTTCGACGGCGCGTAACACCCGTATGCAGGTGCCTCACGCCATTTATGCCGACTTGTCGTTTTCTGACTCCACGGTAACGGTTGGGACTATCCCTTCCGGATCCTTGGTCTTGAAGACGCTTTCAGGCGCTAACGTGACAACCGCGTTTGACGCGGGGACCACCAATACGGTTCACGTTGGCACTGAAGCGGACAATGATGTTTATGCCACAGCCCTTGCATTGGGTTCTGTAGCGCACGTTCCGCTTGATGAATTTTCATCCAGCAACATCGTTTCCGCCGATACAAAGATCACAGCCACATACAACCAAACCGGAACTGCCCCAACGGCGGGTTCGGCGCGGATTGTTGTGTTTTACTTGCCGCCTAACGGGTGAGCATGATCTTCGCTGGATGGCAGGTGGCTTTCGAGCCGCTTGCCACTGGCACCCCAAAAATCCCTGAGCGGCCCAAATCGGGTGCGTGTCGGTGGTGCCATCGCCACATAGGGCGCGGTGTACATTTCCACGAAAGGAAGTGCGAACATGACCACACTCGCAACGCTAAAAACTGACATTGCTGATGATCTTGCCCGCTCCGATTTATCCGACGCGATTGGCAAAGAGATCACAGCGGCAATTGAACAATACCAATCAAGCCCATTCTGGTTTAACGAAAAGCGGGACGTGACTGTTGATACGGTAGTGGACCAAGCGAATTACACGCTTTCCGATGATGTTTGGAGCTTTGAGGGTGTTTTCGTCACTTGGAACGGCAAAGAATACGAGCTGGCCGCTGTTACATTGGTGGAATGGCAGTCTATGCAAGGCGCGGCTTCCTCCGGTGGCTGGCCTACCTGCTATGTTCGGCACTCCGGTGAATTACTCCTCTATCCCACGCCTAATGCTGTTGAGTCCCTGACGATTGGCGGCGTTGTAGGCGCTGCCGCCCCTGCAAGTGACACTGAGGCAGACAATCCCTGGATGAACGAGGCGCGCGAGTTAATTCGCGCCCGTGTGAACCGAATGATTTGCCAGAAAAAGACCAAAGATTACGAGCAGGCTATGGTCTGGCAAGCCTCTGAGAATGAGGAATTAGACAGCCTCCGCAATAAAACCAGCAAGAAGCGGGCCACGGGCAAAATCGTGCCGACAAACTTCTGATGGTGCCGTTCCCATTCTACGAGCCGGACGCTAGCGGGTTTAACCCCAACGCTTCTGACTACATTCAAAACGCACTGCCAAAGCGCGACGGGTGGGGGCCGTGCCCAAGCCTTTCGGAGCAATCGGCAGCCCTGCCATCTAAGCCCCTTGGCGGCGTTGGTGTGCTGCGGGCAGACGGTTCATATTTGACGTTTGTAGGCACCACCACGCATCTTTATCGCCTATCCGATGTTGGAACCACCTTCACGGACTACAGCGGCGGCACTACGTTCAATGTTCCTGATGGGGATTATTGGTCGTTTCTTGATTTCGGCAGCACTTTGCTCGCCACAAACCTGAACGATGGGCTTTACGAGCAATCCGGCGTTTCGTTCACAGCTACGGCAGGCACACCGCCTAAAGCCAAGTTTGTGTTCAATATCGGTGAGTTTGTTGTTCTCGGAAATTTGGAAAACGACCCCACAGCCGTTCAATGGAGCGGGATTGGCAATCGCACCCAATGGACGATTGGCGAAAACCTTGCAGATAGGCAGGTCTTTGCCGATGGCGGCGCTGTCATGGGAGCGGTTACCTCCGAACTTGGTGCCTACATCATTCAGGAGCGGTCTATCCGGCGCATGTTTGTTCAGCCTGGATCAAATTTTGCCTTTGGCTTCGATGTGGCAAACCCCACTCGCGGTTGTGTTGCTCCGGCTTCAATCGTGGAAGCCAACGGATCTTTCTATTATCTCGACACGGATGGTTTTTATCAGGGTATTGAGGGTCGCGCTATCGGGGCCGAGCGGGTCAACCGCACGTTCTTTGAGAAAGTGGATCAAACCAACCTTCACATGGTCCAAGGGGCCAACGACCCATTTGGAACAAACATTTGGTGGCGCTATCCGTTGAAAGACGGGGGCCATGCAATCCTTGTGTATGACTGGCAACTAGACCAATGGGCATCGATTGATGCCGATGTGGAAACCATCTTTGGAACCACATCCTCTGCCGTTACGATTGACGATCTTGACGCACTTTCGGCTACAATGGACGGCATTCTCTATCCATTCGACAGCCGCGTTTATCTTGGCGGTCTTCCCCTATTCGCTGGAATTTCAGCAGATTGGAAATTCGGCTATTTCTCCGGCGCCCCTTACGAGGCAACACTCCGCACGGCAAAGGTTCCCCTGACTGGTGAAGACCGCGCTTTCGTGAACGGCTTTCGCATAAAAACGGACGCTACAGGCGATGTTTCCGCAAGGGTGGGCACATTGCCCCGCCATGACAGCGCCGTTAGCTGGTCAGGCTCCCTGAGCCGCGTTGATAGCACTGGAATGGTGCCCTGCCGTGCAGATGGGCGCTTGCATCAATTTGAAGTGACAATCCCATCATCTTCCAACTGGTCGCATGTTCACAGCCTGAAGCCCGACATTCGACGGAGTGGCAGACGATGAACGGTGGCAATATTCTCACAAAGGGCTTGGTCCTCACGACTTCAAGCGCCGATCTTGTCGAAACGCCTGCGTCCAAGAAGTCCCGGCCGCGTATTATTGCCATCCACCTTTGCAACGTCACAGGGTCGGCAGCATCGGTTGATATTGACCTTGTATTGGTGGGAACGGGAGCGGGCACGTTCTCAATAGCTAAAGGGCTTTCGGTCCCTGCAAATGACCGCATTCAGCTAGACAACAATGGCTATCCAATGCTTGCCCTCGCTTTTGCGGGTGCTGGATACGACAAAATAACCGCGCTGACTGACACTGACAATGCCATCCATTGCGTCGTCACGTACGACGCGGGCGATATGGCGCCTAGCACATGAGGATTGAACCGGTTCCCCTTGGTCTTGTTGATGCAAACTGGCGTCACATTGAACCCTTTCTTGAAAAAGCCTGTGCCCGCACGGGTTGGACGATCACACCCAACATTCTCTGGCAGCAATGCCGAAATGGCGTAGCGACGCTGATTGTCGCCCGAAGCGAAGATGATGGCGTGAAATGGGCGGCTGTCATTGGTTTTGAAAATGCTCGCGACGGGACTGTTGCCTACACTAAAGCATTTGGCGGCAAATCCATTGATGATTGGGCCGGTGATTTCGATGCATTCAGTGTGTGGGCCAAGTCTGTTGGCGCGACTTCCATTCGATTTGACGGGCCTAGAGCCTACCAAAAGCGCTTCCCAAGGGCGCGGTTTATATCTTCCAGCTATGAAGTGGAATTAGGCTGATGTCCGGCGGTGATAAAACAACCACGACTTCAAGCAGCAGCGCCCCATGGGGGCCATCGCAGGGCTATCTTAAGCAGACGATGAAGGAGGCGGGAGGGCTTTTTAACTCTGGCGTTGGGTTCAACCCCAACACCACCAGCATGGTTACGCCCTTTGCCCAGCAGACAACGCAAGGCATGGACGGCATTATGAAGAATGCCAGCAGCTTCGCAGGCTCCGCCGCTTCGAAGGCCCCAATGGCAACGGCCATGGAGACAATCAACAATGGTGGGATGAATAAGCAGCTTCAAGCGGCTTCCAACAACGCCACCAACCGAATGAACGGCTCTGGCCTAGACGGCCTTCAAAACCTTGCCATGAACGACGCAAAAGAGCGCCTCGCAAACGGCGGTTTCAATAATTACCAGCAAAATGCGATGGACGCTTGGCAAGGCACCGCTAATGGCGGCGACATGGAAGGCAATCCATATTTTGAAGATGTTCTAAAGCAGGCAACGGACGACGCCCAAAATGCTGTCAATCTGCAAACGATGGGCATGGGGCGCTATGGCTCTGGCGCTCATCAAGGCGTCTTGGCGCAGGAAGTTGGAGATCTTTCCAGCCGAATGCGTTACCAGAACTTCACTGACCAGCAGGGCCGGATGGACGCAGCTCGTAGCAATCTGTTTAGCGGTGGCCAGCAAGGCACTCAGAACCGCGTTCAGGCTAGTTCTGAACTTATGGCAGGCGGGCAAACCGCTTATGGCAATCGAGCAGGGGCCGCGCAAGAATTAGCAGGCTACGGCCAGCAAGCCATGGCGAACCAAACCAATGCGGCTAACTCCATCCCCGGTCTCTATCAGGCCCAGCAAGCTCCTTATCAGGATATGATGGGCGTGGGAGCCATGAATGAAGACCTCTATACGCGCAACTTGAACGATCAAGCCCGCATATTTGACGAAACCCAGCAGAAGCCTTGGGAACGGGTGGGGATGGCAAACGCCATTTTCTCCGGCGCAGGACAACTTGGGGGCACATCCACGGGCACGGCAACACAGCCGGGGCGGGGAATGTTTGGGACGCTTGTAGGTGCAGGCGCAACGCTGGCGGGCTTACCCGGCGGCGGATTACTCGGTTAGGAGCGCGATTATGTCAGGCGGTGGCGGAAATAGTGAAGGCTCAGGCGGTGGTCTTGGGGGCATGTTCTCAGGAGCAGTTGGCCGCGCCAATTCGGCGGTGGGTTCGGTCACAGACAGCATCGGCGGTATGCTGGGCAGTGTTCCAGGCGTTCCTTCCGAATATGGGGAAAATTACAACGGCGGCAATTCCATGTCGAATGGACCTGAAGGCTATGTTGCCCCTCCGCCGCCCGAACAGCAAGCGCCCCCCAGGGCGACCCCTCAACCAGCCCAACAGGAAGCGGCTAATGGCGATGGAATGATTTTCATGCCTGCATTTCAGCCAGGGCAACAAGAGCGGCTGGCAGAACAAATTGCCTCGGCCTTTGGCGGCACTCCCGCGCAATATCATAAATCGTTGGGGCAAGCCCATGCGGACGTGCAAGCGCCTATTATGGACGAGCCAATTACGCGCATGAATGAAGAAAAGCTCCGCCGACTTGGACTTATGACGGGAGGAATGTAGAATGCTGCAAGGTCTTTTCGGCAATCCCAGCCCAGCACAGCAACCAGCCTCCCCACAAGGCGGGGGCATTTTGTCCAAGCCGAACCTTTTGGCGTTTGGCACAGGCATGTTGTCCGACAATTCCCCTGATGCCTTTGCTTCCGGCATGGCAAATGTGGGCCGCATGGCAGGGCATCGGCAGGAAGAAAACCAAAAACTGCAACAGGTCGCGCAGGTTGAAAACAAGACTGCGGATTGGCTTATTCAAAACGGAGCCGACCCTGAACGGGTGAACGGCGCTCGTGGTATTCCCGGCGCTTTATCCACTATGTTCCAGCAGGCTATGAAGCCGAAACAGCCTGCCAAACTGCCAACCTCCGTGCAGGAATGGCAAGTAGCTAAAGGCCAAGGGTTTGAGGGCAACCTTGCGGATTGGAAAACGATGGGTAAACCCGAAACTACAATCAACGTGGGAGACGGCGGCGCTTCTGGCTCATTCTACAAGGAAGCAGGCAAGCAACAGGCTCAGGCCGTTGCGGGGATGGCTCAGGCTGGCAATTCAGCGCGCCGCAACCTTGCCCGCATTCAGCAGCTTGAAGGCGCTCTTGGCGGCATTGAGAGTGGTGGAGCCGCGCAGCTAAAGCAGATTGCAGGCAACTTGGGCATTCCAACCGAAGGTCTTGATGATATTCAAGCGGCGCAAGCCCTGATTAACCAGCTTGTCCCTGAACAGCGTCAACCAGGATCCGGCCCAATGTCGGACAAGGATTTGGAACTATTCAAGCAAGCGCTTCCTCGCATTATCAACCAGCCGGGCGGTAACGCCAAGATCATTGGCATGATGCGCGGAATTGCTGAATACGATGTTCAAATCGGTGAAATTGCCAACCAAGTTTTGATGGGCCAAATTTCGCCGGAGCAAGGACAGGCCGCTATGTCGAAAGTGCCGAACCCGTTGGCCGAAATGGGGCAGATGACCGCGCCCGCAGCCTCACCATCTGCGCCGCCGCAAGCTGGGGCGGTAATGGACGGATACACATTCAGGGGCGGCGATCCTGCCGACCCGTCTAATTGGGTATCAGGAGGCATCTAATGTCCGGTCCTTGGGAAAAATTTGCCCAGCAAGCACAGCCTGCAAAGCCTTGGGAGCGATTTCAAAACGCTCCGCAGGGCGTTGACACTCTAATGCCTGATACAATCGGACCGCCAAGCTATGCCCATGACGGCATTGATCCGGCGCAAGCGGCATATGACAACCAAACACAAATGGAGCCGGGAGAACTGTATCAGCGGGCGATGAACCCGCAAGAGGCGTATTCAGGTGCAATTCTTCCAATCCGCAAAGATGCTGATGGTTCCGTTCATTTTGACAGCGATGCGGGCCTTCTTGGGGGGCTTAAACGCGCCTTTGAATTGCCGGGACAGGTTTTGTCTGGCGAAGTTGATCCTAATTCAGAAGAGGGTATGCGCCGCGCCTTTGAAATGGCGGGGGCGGTCACTCCTGCGGGAGCAGCAGCGAAAATTGGGGCGGCAGGACGGGTAAGTCTTGCAGGAGGCGCTCAAAAGCCTACATCTATCATACCACCTACTGCTAAACAGTTGAAACAAGCCGGGGGTGCTGCTTTCGATGCTATGCGGGCTAGTGGAGCGACCTATGAAGCCAAGGATATTACAAACCTTTCCTTGAAACTGATAAGCAAGCTCAATGGAAAGGGCCTAGGTGACAAAACCGCCAAAAAGACTAACGCAATCCTCAAAGAACTTCTTCGACCCCCAAAAGGGTCCTATAGTTCTATCGAAGATCTCCACGCCCTCCGATCTACATTTGGCGCTATCGCGGGAAACACAGCTAAGGCAAGCGATAGCAAGGCAGCAAGCATCGCTAAAGCAACCCTCGACGAGTTTATTGACGCGGCTGGAAAATCTGATCCAAGCGGTAAGCAGGCTGTGGCAGCGGACGCCCTCAAGCGCGGGAACTCAGACTACGCAGCAGGATTCCGCTCCGACCTCGTTAACGGAATTGAGCAGCAAGCAGACCTCCGCGCCGCCGCCGCAAACAGCGGGCAAAACATCGGCAATAGCACACGACAAAAGGTCGCCTCTGCCCTTCTCGCTCCCAAGCGGGTCGCGGGCTTCTCAAAAGACGAAATAAGCCAACTTAAGGGGGTGGTTTATGGGTCCAAAGCGGCGAACCGAACGCGAGACATGGGCAACATGCTTGGTGGCGGAGGTGGAGGGCTATCGACCATCCTTGCGGGCGCAGGGGGCGTTGGTGCAACTGCATTGACCGGATCACCTGGGGTTGGTTTGGCCGCCGCTGCATTGCCTATTGTTGCGGGGAGGTCGCTCAGGGGCGCATCCAATAAATTGACGAAGACGGCCCTTAGAAAAGCGGATGAGAACATCCGCCGTCGTAGCGCATTATATGACGAGATGTTGCGTAATGCTCCTATGAGCCAGCCGGGGCAGGGGATTGATAAAGCTCTCGTGCGGTCTCTTTTGCTTCAACAAGCAATGGCGGAGAAAGAAAAACAGGGTCGTTAAGCCCCATTCTACGGGTCACAATTATACGCATCGCCTGCGTTATTCAAAGTGCAAATCTCAGGCGCGTCGGCAGCAACGTCTAAGCGGTCACATTCAAGGGTAACTTCGTCCGGGGCAGTTTTGCCGTAGAGAATTTTCGCTGCTTCACAACGCCTACTTACCGCAGAAACGCGAGCTTCTCTCAATTCCTGCTCATATCTTAATTGAGCTTGGCAAGCGAATTTTCGCAAATCCAAGTCACGACTACCGCAGTAATATTTCGCCAAATTGCGAAGCATTTCAGCTTCTTGCAAGGGTGGCGTTTGCGCGATTGCAGGGGACGCCCCCAGCATCATGAATGCAAAAACGAATTTTCTCATACGTCTTAGTTAAGGTGGGGTTGCTCAATGGGCAAGATGCAAAGCGCTGAACACTACTCCGGCCTCTTAGACAATCCCAACGTCCAAGCCGGACTTGACGCTATCGCCCGCGCAGAAGGCACCGACAAAGCCAAAAATCCCTACGCCACTCAATTTGGCTTTCGTTCATTCCAAAGTTTCAAAGACCACCCCCGTTCTGTGGTTTCTGCTTCCGGTTATCACTCAAGTGCCGCAGGGCGGTTCCAAATCAATGAACAGACTTGGAACGATGTTAAAGCAGCTACGGGACTAAAAGACTTTTCACCGCGTTCCCAGCAAATAGCAGCTTTGGCGTTGGCAGACAGAAAGGGCGCTCTGAAAGACCTTGTGAGTGGAAACATTCGCGGTTTTGTAGGGAAAGCCAATGGGGTCTGGGCTTCCCTTCCCGGATCTCCCCACGGTCAGCCAACAGTTAGTATGGCTGAAATTGAGCAAACTTTTGATGCCTCGGTGAACCAATACGCGCAAACGCCATCCCCCGCACAGGCCAGCTTAAACGCCACAGCAGCGCAATCGCAGCAAACGAACTCATTTGGATTGTTCGACTCCCCGGCATTATCCATTGCGCAAGGAGTGACGCCAACGGCACCTGCAACAGGGCTTGCGAGTGCCAATGTTGAAGTTGCTACACCCGAAAATGCGATTGACATTCCCGGCAGCGCTAACCTCACCGCGCCGGACTTTTCGGCTCTATCCACACCAGGCAAACAGCGGAGTGATGTGCCGACAAGCGGTATAGTTGGCAAAGCTCAAGGCGTTGTTTCTGATGTTTTGGGCAAGGGTTACACCGTTTCCGTTTATTCTGGCCAAGAGCCAGCGGGGAGGGCCCCAGCGGGTACGGCTGACAGGCACCCAAACGGCTTTGCGGTGGATTTCGACGTTGTTGGCCCCGCTGGCCGGGTGACAGATATGGCCTCGATGCAGGCGGTAGCGCAAGGCATGGCTGCGCGGCACGGTGCAAATATCGGTTATTCAAATAAGGGGTATATGGGCGCGGGGCGTATGCACGCCGATACCATGAAAGTTTCCGCTTCCCCGTCTCGATTTACGGGCAAGACATATCCCGGCGCGGCGCAATGGGGGAAAACCGCAAGAGCATGGGGCGCAGATTTGGACGCCCGCCGCGAAACTCGCGAAATGCCAGCTTCGTTTTATTCGATGAACATGCCCACCAATGCCACGCCGTCCTTTCGAGATGCGCCACGCGGCGCTGTATCGACGGGAATGCTAGACACTCCCGCACAGGTCGCTCCCGCATCAATGGGACGTTCAACCGTATCAGAAGCACAACGCGCTCACGCGACTTCCACAGGGCCAGCAACGGCACAATTCGGAGCGCCAACGGTTGGTGACGAGCAGCGGTCGCGGCAAACCGCCATGCCTTCACCGCAATCTTTGGCGGCGTCCCGTTTTAGCGCGGGCATGGTTGAAAAAACTGGCCCTGTAGCTGCAAGCGTTGCCCCAGCCCAATCCGCAACGATGGCAGCGCCGCAATCGCCTTCGCTTGCAACAGTTTCGCCAGCACAAAAGGCGAGGCAGACAGCGATCGCCCCTACGATGGCATCTGCTTACGGGCAATATGCCAAATCCATGCAGGCCGGAAAACAAACAAGCCTAGCAGCCCCGGCGCCCAAGTCTCCTATGGAAATGGCGAGAGTGGCAGCTTTCCCGCCCGCTCCGACGCTTACTCCGCCAACAATGCAGATCGCGCCGACAGCGGTGAAAACCGTTCCGGTAGCGCCGCCTAAGCCTGCTCCAATGCCTGTTCAGGTTAGGCAGACCGTAAAGCGAGCATTAACTCGCAAAGCGCCCGTCAGAATGCAGCAGGTAGCGCCAACACGGGCCGCGCCTACGGCTGCAAACTTTGGCAATTTGGGCTATGTTGGGTCCGGCCTTTCCGCCATCAATGCAGTGCGTTCCGGCGCGGCCAACAAGTCAACCGGACAAGACACGGTTACAGCAGCATCACTTTCCAACCCTGGCGCTACAGTCAGCAGGAACGGCAAGACAGGATCAACGTCCGTCACCAATGCCCGTGGCGTAACCACCACAACAAACGCCACCGGCCACACCAGCACACGCAATGCAGGCGGATTGTTTGGCAAGGGTAAGGACAAGGGCAAAGAGAGCGAAAGCGCGGGTGGCGAAGGTGAAGGCACCTATCTTTGCACCGTCGCCCACGAATTTGGCTGGATTAATGATGAAACGCTTCTTGCTGATTGGATAGCGGGCCAAGCCGCGCCAACCCCAATTTATGACTGGTATGCGTCATGGGCACCGCAATGGGCTGACGTTTGCCGTCAATCCGTGACCGCTCGCATCATTACGCTGCCAATCGTGACCTTATGGGCCAGAAGTATGGCCTCGCTATTCAATCATAAATTAAGGAGAGGCTAAAATGTCTGGTGTTGCAGAATATAGCACTGATCCCGACGAAAATGTTGATATTAACCGAACAGGCGGCGGGGCTGCTATCGGGATACGTGGCACAGATAATCCTAGTAATATTGACGACGGCCTGCGTCAGATAATGGCAGATTTAAAAGTTGAACAAGTTGCGAGGGTTTCTGCAACGCCTGTTGGCTCAGAAATGCCTTGGCATAAAAGCACCCCGCCAGACGGCTGGTATGAGCAAGATGGCTCTTCCCTAGACCCTCTAATAGACCCGCTTCTTATCGCCCATCTCGGAAGTGCAACTCTTCCCGATATGCGAGCAGAAGTCCCGCGAGGTTGGGATAACGGGCGCGGGGTTGATACGTCACGAGTTCTGGGTAGCGCGCAATTAGACGCATTTCAGGGGCACAATCATGTCATTCGGACCCTCTCAAATGACGTGATCTCTTATCTCGTTGGCGACAGTAATACGGGCAACGGGTCGGGCACTGCTGGTGCCACTAGGTCACGATCCTTCGTAGCTGAACCAGACACTAACGGCAACTACGGCACGGTTCGCATTGCGTCTGAAACGCGCTCCCGCAACGTCGCTAAAATGTGGATTATCAAACATGACTGATGAAAACACCTTTTACAATTATGACGCCGACACTGGCGAGCATTTAGGGCAGGGACAGAAAAACCCGCGTTTAGCGACCGGGCCTGCTAATTCCACACCAAAGAAGCCTCCTATCGCCCCGGCGGGCAAAGTTTCCGCGTTTGATGGTAACGAGTGGAACATCTTCGAAGACCATAGAGGCCGATCATATTGGCTCGACTATTACACTGAAAAGGTCATGGTCGAGCTTGGGCCTCTTCCTGATGGCGCGACATGGGACCGCCCGGACGAACCGCACGAAGAAAAGCAGGAGCGATTGCGTCGAAAGGTGAATGAGGAACGCGCCTATCGGGTTCACGCGGGCTTGGAGTTTGAAGGCCATTTTTTCCAGTTTGACCCCGCCAGTCGCCAAAACATTGCAGAAGCGAGTAGCCGCGCAAAGTTCTCTCTATTGATTGGTGGTGACGCGGAAAGCCTACGTTGGGCGGAGCCTTCTGCTGATTTTGCATGGACCACTGCTGACAATGCTCAAATAAAAATGAGCGCATCCAAGATGGCAGATTTGGGAGAAGCGGCAGCGAAGTGGGTTTTGGACCACCACACGGCAGCCACGGCGCTCAAGAATATGAAGCTAATCCCAGACGACTGCAACGCCGATAAATTCTGGCCATAGAGGCCGGTCGCATTCCGCATGGGCCATTCTAGGTTCGCCTAATCGGGCCAACCGCGCCTAACCCACTGACATTTGAAACAAGGGACGCCCTGCCGGAAACGGCGGAGTGACTACGCATGAGCTTTACGCTTTGGCTGCAAACACGCTTGAACATCCATGGGGCAAAGCCTCGGCTTCACGAAGATGGTGCCTTGGGCCCAAAAACTCGTGATGCTCTTGAAGCCTTTCAAAAGGCCAAGAAGATCGAGCGAACTCGGATGGCGGACGACGCAACAGTGTCACGCCTCCGGCTTAATCCCAACAGCAAGACGGCCACAATTCCCGTTCCAGTCGAACGAATGCCAGTCTGGCTGGAAGAGGCAACGCGCCGCATGGGGCTTCATGAGGGGCGGGACAACAAGAAACTCTCTGCTTGGCTTCGCATCGGCAAATATCTCGGCAATCCGGCCAAGCTGCCGTGGTGTGGGGACTTTACGGAAACCTGCTTCGCCCGCACGCTACCCAACGAACCGCTGCCATCAAACCCGTTTTGGGCGCAGGCATGGAAAGACATGGGCGTTGACGCTGGTGGGCCAAAAGTTGGCTCTGTTGGCGTTATCCGGTGGTCCTCCCGTGCTGGTCACGTTGGCTTTGTGGTCGATAGCACGCCCACGCGGGTGAAGCTGCGCGGCGGCAACCAATCCAATGCCGTCAACGACCGGTGGTTCCCACGCTCCAAATTCATTGCGTTCCGGTGGCCAGAAACCGCGCCCATGAAGAATTATCCCCCTGTTTCCGGTTCTGCCGGCACTGGCGGCGGTGCTTCCAGCACTCGCTAACCCATTCCCCCAGCTTCATTGAAAGGAAGCACAATGTCTCCCAAATTCGCAGGATTTCTCCGTCACCTTCTCACAACGCTTGGAGGTCTGGCAGTCGGCAAAGGTTGGCTGGACGAACAAACAGCAACGGCTGCTGTTGGCGTCGGCATGTCGCTCGTCGGTTTTGCATGGTCTTTGGCTGCACCTGAGAAGACCGGCGGCTAAGGGGCGACTTGTGGCTGACAACAAAACATGGATGGACCGCACTAAGGACGTTACAGCCCTTATTGCCGGTCTATCCGCTGCGCTGACTGTGGTGGGGGGAATAGCCTTCGCCATCGCCAAGCCGCACATTTCACCTTGGCTAGACGGCCCGTCAAAGCTGGATGAGCTCATCAATAGCGTCGCGGCTTTGACCGCCGCTATGGACGATAACAGAAAAGGCATTAACGACCTTCGGAGATTCCAACCCGTTGCTGAATATGACGAGTCTCGGTCCGAGGTCATTGGCCCCTGTGTGGTTGGCTCACTATGCGTCGCGCGGTTTCGCATCCGTCGAACGATGTTTGGGGTGCCTTGTGAAATCCCGTCCGCGATACCTTATGTCGCAAATCATGCTCGCGATCCAATCCGAACTCGGTTCCAAGACTTCCAGCCGGTCAAAGTGGCGCGAGAGTGGGAGACCTTGGAGACGCCATTTGTTGTGCCAAGGTCTGCGAAACCGGGTTCCGGTGGCTTTTACGTCCGCATTACTTACTCGCAATGCAGCGGTGAGGATGATGATGAAATCATTCCCGAAAGCACTATCACTCTGCCATTTGAAATCCGGGCGGAGAATTAATTAAACCTTGCATATTAAAGGGCTTATCTATGCTCCACGCATCCCCTCTAGTCATCGTCCTGATCACTGCGCTCTATATAATCTTTGCAATTCAGTTGTTCTGGCAATTACGAGGTAAGCAGCTTGATCTCAAGCGCGCGACGCCCATAATTGCGCTTGTGGTGGTTTTCGTTATTTGTGCCATCGCAGGCTATCTATCTTCTTTGTTTCCGCAGGAATGGTGGGTTTTTCGGGAGGCCATACATTGGTTTCTGGTGGTAGCGTCCGTTTGGCTTGTTGGGTCTAATCAGGCTGGTATCGTTGCCGAAATGCTGGTGAAACATGATTGACATGCTTTCCCATCTTGGCGGACCCACAGGTGGCTTAATGGCCGGGGCTTTCGCTGCTGGCGCTGTATTTGGATATGGTTTTTCACAAAAGACTGTGCTTTCAGAAGCCAGAAAGCGCATAGCCAATTTGGAAGCCCATGTAGAGCGACTTGAAGAAAAGTATGACAAGTTGTCGGAGGAATTGATGAGCGAAGTTCGCGGCACACGTGCGTAAGCATTTCTTATGCAGCGCCAGCCTCGGTGAATAGGAGGGGACGCATTGGGTTCTAGGCGCAATAACCATTGCATTGCCGTTCACGGGGTTGCCTAAGTGGCTTGCGGAAGCGGGTGTGAAAAAACAAGGCTGACGATTCCCTTCCCATAGGGAATGGTGTAGGGTGGTGGCAGGTCTGGAAGACGTTGGACTGGTGACCAGACGGACCTACTAAATGTCAGAGGAACCAGCTATCCCCTGCCACTCGATGCCTTGGGTTAATCACGGGGCGTGCGACAGTGGCGGGGGTTTTTTGCGTTTGGGGGTGGTGCCCAAATAGCCTGTTTGTGCGACCAAAGCCTTATCTCGCATGGTGTTTGGGGTGGTGCCCAACTTGTGCAAAATTTGCACGAGTTCACACATACGGCCCCGTCATTACCCGCTCTATCCTATCGAAACGTCCACCTAGCTCATCAAGGACGTTGTTTCGCGCTACGGTTCCAACCGGACGGCTAATCGCATATTCAACCCTTGGCACCATCGAAACCACAACGTCACACTCTCGAACGACGTAGTGGCCTCCCATGGTAGCGCCTGGAATGTCCCCCACGAGGCGCAGCAAGTCGCTCAGAGCGTTCTCTGGCGTTCCGGTATAAAGTGACGCCAAATGCTGCCGCGCTACTGTGAGCAGTGTTTTGGGGTCGCTATCGTTTATCACTCAGTTTGCCGATGATTTGCGGGCAGCAAGAGCCATCGTGATGAAATGCTCCACTTGCCCCAATGCCAAATCAGCCCCAGCTTTGTCGCCAGACCGAACGGCTTGAAGATAATTGCCGATTTCGACATTCGCGGTTTCGCTGGCCAGCCATGTCGCGCTTCCGACGGTATCATGTTCGAACATCTTGTTGAGTATTCTGCCCGCTTTGGAGGGATGCAAGATCAAGCTGTCCTGCGTATTTGAGGCCAGTTCGGCTAGGATGTTTTCAAGAGTGGGCGGGGGAAGGGTGGTCATAAGCCACCTTAGCGACGCATAGTCAGAAAAGCAGCCCTACCGTGACGCCTCCAGAGAAGGGCCAACCGTGGGGCAGGAAGTCACCGATCGACACTTCCCCGCTACGTGTTGCCGCAATGCAGGCTTACATGGAATTGCCCCCGGAAGGGCGCATCACCGCCAATCAATTATTGCCATGGATCAACCTCGTTGACCGTAGCGCGAAGAAAATCAAAAGCGCAGAAACGTTGCGCCGATGGATTCGAATTAACAGCGAACAGGGGTGAGCATGGATATTCTAAAGAAGATCGACGCAAAGCTTGATTGGTATAACGCCAAATTCGACGAGCTGTATCGCCAGCCCGGCAAGAACCAATCCCACGCGATGGCGGTGTGCATGGGTGCCTGCAAAGCGCTTGAAGATATGAAAAACGAATTACAGACTTAGGAGATTGAGGAGCGCCGCGAAGAATGACATTGCGAAATCAGGAGCCGGGTAGCCATTGCGGTGAGGGTAAACCGTTTACATCGAGCAAGGATCATTTTGAAGCCTCACCAATGGTTGCGCGTAATGGCGTTCTGCGGAAAACAGTGGCAATTTGAGATTACAGACAAAGGAGGCCCCAGCTTTGACAGCCTATGAGATTTGCAAATCATTGAACGGGTCGTGCCACTGCGAGGCCCGTAACACTGGTCCATGCTTTTCCATGACAGAATTGGAAGAGAACGAAGAAACGGCGGATGATGAGCGCAAGCGGATTGCGCATAAAATATCCGAAGAAACATACTGACAAACATAGGAGCCGACCATGGGAGAAATACACGAGCAGCGCAGGATTTGTGTTTCCGACACTGTCGACTTGCTTGAACGGCTGGCGGAATATTACGAGACGCCGGAGGAGATCATTCTCTGGTTCAAGTCGCCGCAACCGCTTTTCGACAACCAACTCCCCGTCGATCTCATCGCCGAAGGTAAGGCCATCGAACTGCACCGCGTGTGGGACGGCATCGACGCCGGAACCTATATTTAACCGACCACTATCAGGAGCCGATATGACCGATGAACATTCGTTGAAGGCCGAGAACGCCGCATTGAAAGAATGTTTGCTCGATTTAGTGGCACAGCCGCGCAGATCGACGGTGCTGCTATCTAGGAAATGCTCCCCCCTCACCATAATGCAGGCCAGTTTTACAAAGGGGCAGGTGCTTCGTGCGCTTGCTCTTTGCAGTGAAAAGAACCGACAGACTTAGGAGGCCGACATGACTGTTGCTGACCACATCAAGGGATTGGAAGACAAGGTGGCCATGCAGGCCCGCGAACTGGCCATTAAAGACGCTGCTTGTCAGATGAAAAGCCGCCAGTTGGACGCTATGGGCTGGGTGTGGTGTTCCGCAGGATGTGTTGGCGGCGTGTTCAAGGAGAACCTTTCACGCGATCTGACGGAAGAAATGGTGTTGATGGCGGAGAGCAATACGAAACGAATGCGAAGCGCCTACAACGCTCGCCAGCACCGCAAAAAACGCCTACTGACATAGGAGGCATCACTTCGCCCCCATTGTTTCCCCAGCCATCTTATACCGCTTTGTAAAGCGTTTGCGAGTAGTGGGGCAGGGAATGGCGCTCACAACGCCACCTGCGGGCCGCGTTTCTGGCCTTGATATTTACCGTTGTATGGCTGGTCTGTCGGTTCATCCAGCCAATGGAAAAGCACTTGGCAAATGCCGCAACCACGCGGAAGGTGGACCACGCTATCGCTGTTGCTGGTGATCTCCAATGTGAGAAAACCCGCCCATCCCGGTTCAATAACGGTATTCTGCATAAAGATGCCGCGCCGTGCCCACGATGATTTATCCGTGACGTGGCCAACGATGCTATTGGGCATTTGGAACTCTTCCATAGCCGACGCCAGTAAGAAAGCCCCCGGTTCAATGTGGATATCTTCTGCAAGCCGCAGATCATAACCGCATGGTCCACAACCGTATGAGGTTCGAATGCCCCCGATTGTAACTTCGGTTCTGGCCTGGGGGTTTACGATAGGCTTCAATCGCATGATGGATTGGTGGGAAAGTATGGTCATTGCCGCGCCTCCGGGTAACCATCATGCACCACCCCATCGAGCGCCCGGCCCATCGCTTTGATTTGAGGCTGCGTCTTGCCCTCATATTGTTTGAACAGAAACGGCACGTTTTGCGCTTCGCACTGGTCTCGGATGGAACGGAACCAATCGTGGTCAGCGGGCCGGAACTTTGGCCCGCTTTCGCCGCCTGTAATGATCCAGTGGAGTTTGGATAGATCGCCCATCTCCACTCGCTCGATCAAAGGTTCCATTGAAAGGAAGCGAACGACTGCCGGAACAGCTTCTAAATGCGGCTTACGGCGGTCATACTCCACTTGGTTCTCAGCCGTGGTGCCAAGCCAGACATTTTCATAACCGCCGCCCCAATCGACCGGCAGATAGCGTTTGATGTTCTGCGGTCGCTTTGTCAGCAAAAGCCAATCAAGGTTTGGCGTCTCGCGTATCAGCTTCCAAAGCCGTTCGCGCCACTCTGGGAATATGGATTTGTGGTTGTCGAATACATCGGCAAGGCTGGCGCAGAAAACACGCGGCCTCTCACCTGAGCCTTCTGCCTTGCGATTCCATTTGACGGGATTACCCCATGTTTTCGTTTGTTGGCGATCCGATTTCGGGCCCCATACGTCGCGACCGGCACGCTTAGACCAAGCCTCTGCATAGCAATGGTCACAAGCTGGTGAGACCTTTGTGCATCCAACCCAAGGATTGAACGTGTGTGTTGTCCACTCAATGCCGCTGTTCTCAGCCATCACGCCACCCCCATGGATAGGAGGGGAGCGGCAGAACAGGCCAAGAACGTATTGTGCCGGGTCTCGTGCGGCGCAAAACCGCGGACGCCTTCTTTTGTCAGATGCTTTGATAAGCGCGCATAATGTCTTCTAAGGCCATCGGTTGCCATTCCGGGAAACGCTTTGGCTCGTAGCGAAACCATTCCCCGCGGGCGTGGAGGTCCTTCCGCTTGCGCTGCTGAACCCGTTCCTCTGCTTTTGATGTCGAAGGCAATATTGACAGCACGATCAGGGGCTGCGGACTTGCTACCTGTATGTCGGGTAGGCGTTTGTAAACGTCCTTGCTCCAACCAATTTTCACATAGTCGCCAGATCGGACGAAATAGACGCCGCAGATAAGAGGCACCTTTCTGCCTGGGAATTTCATACCTTCTTCGCTGCATCGCAGAAGAGCCGCCATGTAGTCTTTTGATGTCACGCCATCCGGTAAGAAAAACGGTTTCGCTTGTTTCATCGCGCGCCTCATATTTGCGGAGAGTTTTTATCAAAAATTCGTGGAAGGATAGCAGAACAGCCACAGAACATCTCGTGTAACTTTCGTGCCACTTATTGTTCCGTTGCGTGCCACTGGACGCCGTTTGTTCCGTTAATGCGTTTGTTGCCCTGGAAGCCCTTGACGCCGAAAAGCCCAAGCCATATGGCCTTTTACTTAGTCGGAGTATGGCGCAGCCCGGTAGCGCACACGCCTGGGGGTTTTGTGTGTTACCCACGATTTTTCCTTTCTTTTCCAATACTTGATAGCACGTTAGAACGCCTCGTGCCATTTCTCGTGCCACTTTTCGCACTTGTTTTCTCCATTGCGTCCCTCAGATCATCTGTGAGCGCATGGGCGTAACGAGTGGTCGTTTCAATGTTCGCGTGCCCCATGAGTTTTTGCGCCAATCGTAGGTTGCCAGTTTTCCGCAAAAGGCGCGTTGCCGCGGTGTGGCGCAAATCGTGAAAGCGAAGCCCGGTTACGTTCGCTCTGCTTCTGCCTCGTCGCCATTCGGTTTTTAGTCCGCTCGTAGTCATGGGGTAGCGCTCGCCTTTGATTCGTCCATCTCGGCTACGGCGGGCGGTGTAGGTGAACACGGAAACGGGATGGTGGCCCTGCAACTCCCAAAGCATGTGATACATGGCTTCCGTTATTGGTAGCAGGCGCTTCTTATCGCCCTTGCCGTGAATTGTTATCAGCCGGTTGAACCAATCGACTTGTTGCCACGTCAGTTCGACTATCTCGGCTTGCCTGCACCCCGATACAATGGCGAATGAAACGACAAGCGCATAATCAGGCGAAACCGTAGCCAAGAGTGCATCCTCCTCTTCTATGCTGGCCTCTCGAATGATCTCTTGCCGTTCTGGCAGCATGTGATTTCGCCAGGTGATGTCTGGGGCTGGTTTTTTCCACACGTTTTTCGCCCGGTTCACGATAGAGCGGAGGACGTTCGTCATTGATCTGTTGACGGTCGCCTTAGACAGAAGTTTGCCGCGCCATTTTTCCCCGCGCCGGGTTGCAACCAGTAAGGCAACATCGCTGTCGGTTATTGAGGCCAATGGTCTGTTTGCCCCTATATGGCGCTCAAGCCACGCGATTTGTTTGAACATGGCTTCATGGTTGACCACATACTGGCCATGCTCATTCCAAAACCTAGAAGCGGCCATGCGGAATGTAAGTGGCGCGTCTGGGTCTACTAATTGGCTTTCGACGGCCCGCCGTTGGGATTTCTCAAATTCCTCTGCCTCGCGCTTGTTGGTGCAGCCCGTTTGGCCTGAAAATCTACGACCTCGATATTGGAAGCGGTAGCTGTATGTCGTTTCGCCGGGGCGTTTGTGGACTGACATTGGCGGGCCTCCCGTTTGTATGCCTCTATATCGTCTGGGTCATATCGGGCGCACAAGCGCTTCTTTCCGCGTCCGACATTGATGAACGGGATAAGGCCCTGTTGGCGCATGTCACGCAAGGTCCGCTCTGAAATACCCAATTCGAGCGCCGCTTTTTGTGGAGAAAGTAGCGCACTCATTCCGCTTCCCCTTTGTCGGGTGGGGTGGTGGGATTACCGTCTGGTGATTTGGCCAGAATTTCACTGCACTCATCAACGCACTCGTTGCATATGTGAGCGCATGGTCCGGCCAACATCCTAACAACTTCACCTTGCTCTTTACCGCAGAATGAACAGTAAATTCCTGTATCCGCCATCACCGTTCCCCCTCGCTCTGAGAAAGGGCGGCGCGGCGAATAGATTCCCTGATTTGAACCACGGCCATTCCACACTTCCCGATTGACGCTTTTGGGAATAATTTTGAAATCAATGGCAGGTTGACTGCGTCAATAACGCGACGTTCCAGCCTTTCTATATCCGCTTTCTGTGCGGCTATGGTGTCGAGCAATACAGAAATATCATTCAAGCGAACATGGCCGTAGTCAGCGTTGCTACCCGTGCAAGCCTCCGCCACCTTCTTCAGCGCTTCCAGGTCCAGCGGTGCTTGTGGGTTATCGGTCATTGGCTGGCCTTTCTATGCTTTTCACACAATCCGCTGAACCGTTCGTCTTCGGAATAATTGCCGTCCATGTCCTGAACGGCGAACCTTTCAACGGTGGCGTCTTTCCACGGGATGAACACGCCGCACTTGTCGCATCTGGGGGCAAGTTTACTCATCGCCTTCACCCTCCGAACGTGCGCGGATGGCGGTGGCATTGGAGTCACTAGCTACCCGCTTTGCAACAAACTCTTTTTTCTTAGAGACAAGCCGTGCATCGTCGGCCTTACTTTGGAACACCTTGGCCAGAAACTCACATGACTGCGCACAGGCTTCCCGTTCCTCCGCCCTTATACGGGCTTCATGGGTGGCTAGGAGGTTGGAAGGGATGGCGTCGATGGCTTGCTCCGCTTGCATCCAATCATTGGGGTGGATTTCACCGCGCGCGGTAGCAGGCAAGTCGAAAAACGGTTGGAATGCTGTTTTTAACGATAGCAGTGAGACTGCCAGTTCCTCGTATGAGGGCGCATCTGGCGGGGTTGGTTTGGTCCATTTGCCGATGATGTCGTAGGGACATTCCTTGCCGCTGGACCAGTAATGGCCATCGGTCGTCCAAAACTCATTCTTACCCTCTTCATCAAGGGCCGGGATGCTTCCATACCATTGGAATACGTTCGGAGGTTCGCAAAATTCATTGATTATGGCGATGCCCATGTGACGCGTCTCATACTCGCCCGGTCCATCAATGATAGGCTTGGTTGGGTTGGTCATGTTGCCAACGCCCAAATCAGCCAAGCAATCAAGCCTACAATCATTGCAACTCCATATTGAGCCAAGTCTATCATCCCGCCTGCTGCACCAGCTATTCCCGAAGCGGGCTTACTGCGATGCATGAAAGCGTAGATAAATGCGCCTATCGTGATGGCCGTCGGTATAAGCCAAATTCCTAGCTGAATTTCGAACGTCATATTCCTGTCCTCTCGAATAGTCGCCTACGCTCCAGCCC
This sequence comes from Prasiola linearis, assembly GCA_032356305.1. Taxonomy (NCBI): domain Eukaryota; kingdom Viridiplantae; phylum Chlorophyta; class Trebouxiophyceae; order Prasiolales; family Prasiolaceae; genus Prasiola; species Prasiola linearis. Next base: position 9,580 of record JAULKR010031110.1, on the reverse strand, counting down.
TGCGGCTGTATCAACGGGGGTCTTGTCTATGGCGGGGGTCATCGCTTCACCCGCTTCCGTGCTTGATCCAGCACAAGTTGAGCGGCTTCATCATCGCCTGCTGAAAATGCGGCATGAAGGGCAAGCGCCACCTCGCAAGGGTCAATCCCGCGTTCGGTCCAATAGGCCCGTTCGTCCATAGAGTGCTGACGGTCGTGTTCGATCCTGTGGAGTGGAAGGCACCATCTGTCAGACGGCTTTTCCCCCATTCCTGTGAGACCCTTGCCGTGGACTGGTGACGACATACGAATATGGGCGGCATCCACTGGCATTCTGCCAGACACAACGCACGGCCATTGGTGAAGCCATGCCAGATAATCCTTGTCTTGCTGCTTTGGCTTGCGGCTTTTGGAGCCCGTGCGCGGGTCCAATGCGAAGGCTGTAGCGGGGCGGGGGATTGCAAACGCCATTACGCCGCCCTCCCAAGCTGTTCAGGCTGAACACCCAAGCGCTCTGCAATATATCCGAGAACGGCATCCTTCGATTTTTGGAACCGCTCTTTGCCCATGGCCTTCATGGACTGGCTTTGCGCTGTCCAAACCGTCACGCTGGCCTCACTGCGATCTACGACCGCAAACGCATCCATGCGGCGAAACTCTTGCAGCACCTTGCGCGCTGCCATGATGCTGTCGCATGGGATCGTCAAAGACGTGGCATAGCCTGTCCTGCAAAGCGCGTATTTCCGAAGATATTCCGCGCTTGGGAAATGGTCTGCCACTTCTTCTGGCAGGTTTTGCCATGCATCATGAACACATGCGAAATAATGGTCGTGGGAGCGTTGCGAGCGCTGTTCCGCCACTTGGAGCGGGTAACGCTGCCCAATGATGAAACGCTCGTCACAGGCCGCGCCAGCGTTGCCAAGAGGGCGCATTGCCTCTCCGTCCCATATGAAAGGAAGCGGGGTGTTCATGGCTATTTCCAAGACATTTCGAAGGGGATTGAATCTTCATCATCCCCACCAAAGCCACCACCAGAACCGGAGCCGCCAGAAGCAGCGCCATAACCGCCGTGGGAGCCCGCAATGCCGTCTGATTGGTTGGTGTATGACTTTTGCTGCCCGTCCTTACGCTTGGCGCGGAGGCTGTAGAATCTACCGCTTCCGTCTTTTCGCTCTTTGAGCCATCCATCCAGCCAATATTCCGTTCCTTCGATATTGATGGAACCCCGAATATCGGCGTGGGTGTCTTGCTCTTTGCGAGAATTTTTCGAGATAATACCGGAATTTGTGTTGTCGTAACCAGCCATCATGCTGCCTTTTGCTGTTGTGAAATCAATCGCGCGCGATGCTGGCGCAGTTCATCTTCAAGGGTTGATTGCCAGTCTTTTGGCAGGCCACGGAACGCCGAGGTGGTTTTGGGGTCGTTGCTCCACTTATCTAAATCGACAACGGTTTTCGCCGCTGACATGGCGACCTCCAAGGCTGAATAGACAACCCGACTGTCACCTTTGCTTTGGGTTTGCGCAGGCTTGGACGCTGGGTTTGCATCCCGATCTTCGGCCCTTAGACTCTCGACATATTTGCTGTCGTCGTATCGACCCATGAATATGTCGCCTGCAAAACCGATCATGGACAGCGCTTTAATGAGCGCGTCTGTCACGGATTTCTTGGGTGCATCTTCATCAGTGAAAGGCTTGCCGCTAGACCGCACGCCTGAAAAAGGGGTGCCTCCGACATGCTCTACCTCGCCGCGTTCGCCTTCGTGTTTGAACCAGACTTTCACCTTGGCGATATGCGTTTGCTCACGAGCGCCGTTGGCTAAAAGAGCGCCGCTTTCGATGCGTTCTTCAACGGAAAATCCCCAACCGATTCCAATAGGCCCGAAAGTTTCAGTGGCACGAAATACGAGATAATGAGGCTTCGGTGACGTGCCTTGATAAGATTTCCCCATAATCGGCTTTGTTTGCTCGATTGGCGTTTTTTCGACGGAACGCCAAAGCGCAGTATTTGAGTTATCGGTCATATCGCCCTCATCATTTGCTTGTGAATTTCGCGGGTTATCCGAACATCATCGGCGCAATATTCAGCCACTTCATCGAGCTTTCCCTCTGCCCATAGGCGAGCAACATTCTTTCCAGTGATGCCGCTCTTGCCTTTGATGCCAAAGGTGCTGGCGAGGTTGTCCATGCTGATAAAATTGCGAGCATCCCATTGGAGCATCGTGTCAAAAACTTCGCTGCCCCAGGGCTTCAAATCACGGGGGAACCACGCTGGAAGACGGATGCTATGGACCATTGCGCGCTTGCGTATGAACGGCAGATCGAAGTCAATGACGTTGTGCCCTACGGTTGTGGGCGCATACTGGCCAATCGCTTTGCTGGTGGTCTCAAAAAGAGCTTTGAGCAGATCCGGCTCGTTATCGCCTCGCGAGCAACCCTTTGCGATTGATCCTTCGCGCTCGTAGAGCCACGCCACGCAACAGATTTGACCTTGTGCGCCATCTAGCCCTGTTTTCGCCAGTATCTCGTCAGCGTTTTCCTCTCGCCATTTAGCGATGGTTTCAGCTTTGGACATATTGCCGGGGGCTTTGGCGCTCGCCACATATTCAACGGCTTTCGCAGCGTCTTGAATTGGCAAGGTTTCAATATCGAGGTATAAAAAGCTCACTATGCGGCCTCCTTATTTGCATGGTTTTGGAAATGGGCGGCTTGCGAGCGATACCAATCTGCGCGGGCAAGATGGCGGGCTTCCTCGGCGCGAAGATAGTCCACGTGTTTGGGGTTGCCGGTATCGGCTTCATAGGCACAAGAACGGGCGAGGTTTTCCGCTCTTTCAGCACCGGCGAGAAGGTCGTGATAATGTTTCATCGTTCCATTCCTTCCGTGATTTCCTGTTCCAGCTTCTCCAAAGCCTCTCTCGCTCCCGTTTCTATTGCTGGAACGACAGGAGGGGCTTTCACTGACAAGCGGGCAGGGCGGTCTTTGAATTGCATGGTGGGCCATTGCATTGCAGCAGCTTGGAGAAGGGTGTTCTCGCTATCGGCGGGGGTCATGGATTACCTGCCAAACCGCAATAGCCTTGCGTAGGCTCTATCTCGATTGTTTGGACGCCATCTAAAAAGGCTGGGAACTCGTCATCAATTTTGTATTGCCTAACCCACCGCCAAGCCATGCAATTTGACGCGACACAAATTGCCTCAACGTCACGGTGGCACCATTTCGTCTTGGCTTGTTCTTCCGTGTGCATCTCAGCTTCCCCCTTTAGGTAGGGAGAGTGCGGCCTTGGCGCGGTAGCTTAAGTCACGGCGATCAAAGGCTGGACCATGCGGGTGCGGTTCGTAAATTTCAGGTTTCGCATAGAATTCCAACGCCTCTCGCAGCGCCTTGTTCTCCGCTATAAGGGCAGGGTGACTGATATTGAGGAATGGAAGCAAAGCTGCCGATAACTCCTCTAGCCCTAGATAATCTTCGCCCTCTAGGCATCGGCCTTGACCGTCGTCAGAGTAATTTTTGAAGACTACCGCAGAATCTGTGATAGATACTGAAATGCTCATCACGCGGCTCCCAACAGTGCCGAATGGCCAAGGCGAAGCGCAGCGTTCTGATCTGGCGCGTCATAGTCGCCATCATCATGTTCAGCGATATAAGCCGTGGCCCAAACCTCCGCGCTTTCAACAGTGTCAAAGCTGCGAGGGTGGTTGGTAAAATCAGGCCCAAGCTTTTCATCTGGCGAAAACATGGTGCGACATGAATTAGGGAACGTCTTGGTTCCGCCATCTGCGAGATACAGCGCATCGCACTCGACATTGCCGTGCTTGATGGTGAACTCACCAACCATAGGCGGGTGAACATGGCCCGTGTCTGTGCCGTCGAGAATGATGGGGCAATCTTCGATCAAGTAGCGGTGTTGCATGTTTCCATCTCCTTGCCCCTTTGGGCGTTTGGTGGGGCTGGTTAGGTGCCCCGTTGGAGATATGATAGGCATAGTCCTATCAGTGGGTCAATAGTAATTTGCCTATTGATAGGACTTTTTTTATCCGCTAGTTACGAAAAACCCCGCCACTCAAATCGATGAGCAACGGGGTGGACTGGATGAATGCTTGGTCGGCTTTCCAGCGTGCGTTTCTTTTATCGCAATCTTACGATGATGCCAAGCCTTTCAGTCTAGCGTGACGTATGACGCGGACCGGTTCGGCGTGACGTGAGGGTAGGAGCAAGGAACGGGATGCAACCCGGCTCGATGGGCGATTGGCGATCTTCGGATTGGTGGCCTGCCCAGGTTGCCGCTTTAGGAAGCGAAAAAGAGGCCAAGCAGTTTGCACGTCTTATTCGTGGCGACTGTTGGAATAAGCGGCGGTGTCAGCTTCGGCGGTCATAACCCCTTCCATGCCAGAAACGCTGCCCTGAAATGGGTGGTGGGTCTTGGCATGGAAACACAACGGTGCCTCATCAACGGTCAATTACCAGAAACGCTATAGTATATCAGTGCGGCGTAAGCTTTTACTCACCGCAAGGCCAAGTCACTGCATAAGCCAAAGCGGTCGCCATTCGTGCGCTTTCATTCGGCTTGGTCCCTGACGTATCGATGTAGGTGGTAAAAGCTGAAAGCAGTTGGGCCGTTGTTCTAGCCTCTACCTTCATACAGAAGGTATGGCTTCCGTTGATTTTTTGCATCACGATAATCGTCTCGTGAACGCCCACGAGAAATCCCAAGCAATATCCGAATTGCACACCGGCTTCCTTAGTTGAACAGCTATCTACCAACGTTCCGACCGTTAGACCATTAGCTGATGCTTTAGCGGGCAGCGTGCAGATCAGCGCTGCAATCGCGAAAACTACTACTATCCGCGCCACTGAAACCATGCGACGACCCTCCCAAAAACGAACAAGTCTTGACGGTGTAAATCATAGTCTGAGTAACGGTCATTGTCAGAAATGACCTTCACTTTGTCGGATTGCGGAACCAGTTCAATGCGTTTCACCATTAGTCCGTCGCCGTAGTCCACGACATAAATATCGGCTGGGGCAGGGTGCAGGTGGTTGGTGTCAACGAACACATAGCAACCGCTTTCCAGCGTCGGTGACATGCTGTCGCCGGTTACCGGAAACGCATAAGTGTTTTCCATCCCCTGCCACATGGCTTTCACCGGATCGGGGAACGACCAGTGCCCTTTGAGATATTCGGGCGCAATGCGCGTTTCGCCATCGGCACGCATGACTGACTGCATACCGCCGTTGCCCATGCCTGCGTGTATATCAAGGCTGGCGATGTCGCCGCTCACTGCGTTTGGCATGTCGGTCACTCGGACAATCCCGCCAATATCAGCTTCTGGCAAATCCAGCATCTCTGCCAGATTATGCCGCACCGTCTCGTTCAGCTTAGAGGGAACCCCGCGCTCAATAAACTGCTGCATATAGCTGTGGCTTCTGCCAAGACCTAGCGAAACGTCCTTCAACGTTAAGCCTTTGTCCTTGATGCGGTCCGATATGATGCGGCGGATTCTGTCCATCATTTACCGAAAGCAGGGGTCTTGACGTGAGTCCAATAGGAATATACCTATAACTGTAGGCATAGGACTATTGGAGATTGAGATGTCGGAGTTGGAAGCGTTCAAGGCGGAAGTCGAGCGATTTATTGATCGTTGCGAAATGACCCCGACAGAATTTGGCAAGAAACATGCTAACGACCCCGGTTTTGTCTTTGGGTTGAGGGATGGACGAGAGCCTCGTGAAGCCACGCGCAATCGCGTCATTGCCAGCATGTCCTGTGAAAGCACAGCAGCATGAGCGCGGAAACACTCTCCCTCGCCAACATTCGTGTTGATGGCGGCACGCAATCCCGCGACCGCCTTGCGCCCCCCAAAATCAAAACCATTCTGGCCAGTGTTCGAGTAGCCGGAGAACCCCAAGAAAAACCCCGCACGGTCGAAGAAACCGGCGGGGTGAAAGGTATTCCAATGCTTAATCTTGTAGAAGAACAACAATCCCCCGTCAATAATATGGCTGCTGAACGCCGTTGGCTTGATGCCATGGTGCGCAAGGGTGAGGGCGGCATTTTTGCCATTGTCCACCGTCTGACACCCGCGCTCGCCCGCTTGTTGCTTCTTCGCAATCCGCCGGAAGAAAACCGGAAGCTGAAGCCCAACAGTGTTGGCGAATACGTTTCGGAAATGAGGTCTGGCCGATGGGTCGGCTTGAACGGGTCCACAATAGTTGTTTCTAAATGCGGTCGTCTGAATGACGGGCAGAACCGGCTCAATGCCGTAGTCGAAGCAGGCGTCGAATTTGATATGCTTTTCGTGTTTGGTGCGGATCGCATATCGCGCATGACGCTCGATCAGAATGCCAATCGCACCAATGGTGACTACCTTCATATGGCGGGTGTTGAGTATGCCAACGCTGTGGCAGCTACTGCTAAGATACTTCTTCTTCACGATAGTGGGCGGCTGTATTTTCCACCTGCGGCCACCAGAACGGGAAATATTATCGTTGGTGGTGGCAGGGCTAGGCCGTCCAAAGCTCGTATCCACGAATACGCTTTGGCGCATGAGACAGAAATAACCAATGCAATAAAGTTTGCGAACGCTACTCCCAAGCCAAAAATTGCGGCGGGGAGTGGGGTGTCGGCAGCCTACGTTCTTTTGCAACGCAATGCTGCCGACAGCTTCAACGATAAGAGTGAGATAAAGCAATCCGCCCATAGCTTTATGGAGGCTGTAGCGGTTGGGGAGGGTCTGACTAAAACCGATGCCGCTTATGTAGCTCGCGCGCGCCTTTTCCGAGAAAAGGAAGCAGGCACCGCAAAACCCACGGTGACGATTGAGGTTATAGCCCGCGCTTGGAATGCCCATAGATCGGGAAATAAAATGTCCCGCATAAATCTCCATCAAAGCCTTCCGGCGATTGCGTCGTAAGCCATGTTCGAACAAATCGACATAGAACTTATTAAGGTTCCAAACGGCAGACGCCCAGTGGACGCCGCCGCTGTGGAAAGTCTTGTTGCGTCGATTAGCAAGATCGGTCTTCGCACACCGTTGACCGTTCTTGACGAGAATGACGGGCGTGAACTCGTTCTCGTTACCGGCCATCACCGGCTTCAAGCGCTCCGAAAGCTGGGTTTTGAAAAAGCAAATTGCTTTGTCATGGAAAGCAATAAGGTGGAAGCCGAGTTGTGGGAAATATCGGAGAATTTGCACCGCTCTGATTTGACTACATTGCAGCGCGACGAACAGGTGTCGCGGTGGATTGAATTGTCGGATGCAATTTCTCCACAAGTTGTGGAAAAATCCACTGCGGGCAGACCGCAGGGCGGTGTGAGTTCTGCCGCGCGTGAGTTGAATGTCAATCGCGAAGATGCCCGCCGTGCCACGAAAGTTGCCAGCATATCGGAGCGCGCAAAAGCCGCCGCTCAAGAAGTCGGGCTGGATAACAACCGGAAAGTCTTGCTGGAAACCGCAAAGCTGCCGGAAGAAGATCAAGAAACCTACATTCGTGAAGTGGCTGAACAAAAGAAGGTTGCTCGCGAAAAGGTTGTTCAAAAAGCCAACCTTCCCGCCGTTATCGATACGGCTCCGCATGACCGCGCTGTTGAGTTGCAGCCGTTGTTGGCGACATTCGCAAAAGCTGTGACCGTTCTTTCCAAAGCTGGCGACATGCCCGTTTCGGTATTGGTTGACGCGCTCAAAGAACTGCCGCCACTTCCAGCCAAGCCATCCACCAAGGGCGTTCGCATACCGGATGGTTATGAACCGGATATTTCCTACGCGAATGAGCGCGGAATAACTGGAAAAAATGCCTTCGATATGGCCGAGGATTTCCTTGATTATTGGAGCGCCAAGGCTGGCAAAGACGCACTGAAAGTTGATTGGGATGCCACTTGGAAAAGGTGGGTTCGCAGCGACTTTAATGGCGTGGCCAACCGCCCCAACAACAGCAACGCGCCTGCCCGAAACGACCGCTCTGGCCTGTCCAGCACTGCAAGACTTGTTCTCGAAATGGCGGAGGGTCGTTCGTAATGGACAAGGCTGGCCACGTTGCATTGATGGTTTCCTGTTTCCCCGCTCAAGACGGGATGAAAGGTTTCGTCGCGACGCTTCTTGAGATTTGCCAAGATTATTCCTTGGCAGTCGTGAAGGATGGTTGTGATGATTTTCGTCGCGGTCGCGTGGATGGGTGCAATGCGTCTTTCATGCCTTCCACGGCGGTTTTCTCGAAGCATTTGCACAAACTGCACAATCTGAGCGTCAAACAAGCTTTCGATCAAAAACGTCTTTCTAAGCCTGATGCAGAAGGCGACCGGCTTACTCGTGAACAACACGAGGCTTGGATGGAGCGCTGTTACGGCAGGCTCACCAAGCTGGACGCGCGGGATAAAGTCAAAACGCCTTCTTATGCGGAGTGGCGTCAGCAGGTTTCCGACACTGTTCAGGTTCTTATGCACGATCAAAACGCTGGGAAATTTGACCCGTCGAAGCTGTTTGGCTCCCATCAAAGGGACGATGCCGCATGACCAGCTTATCCCCCTTTGACTGGTCTATCCACCAATGGCTGGTGATAGCCGCAGGCATTGTTTGCGTTGCTGTGTTGATCTTCGCCGCCAAGCGCTTTGATCGCGAAACGCCACCTGAACGCCATGAGAACTGGCGGGAGGGGGATCTATGACCGGTCCATGGACTGACGAGGAGCTTGAATTCCTCGCCTATCACTACAATCGCGGCTTCACAGCGACTGAAATTGGCGGAGTGCTTAAGCGCACCAAAAATTCTGTCATTGGCATGGCTAATAGGTGTGGAATGCAACTGCCCGATTGCGATTGGGAAAATGGTGCTGATCCAATAACACCAGAGCACATTCAGCTTGGCTGCGCCTATGCAGGCAAGACCGCTTAATGACCATGCTTCACCCATCACGCAAACCCCAAGGCTGCAAGAAAACAGCCCTGCATTGCCCCCGCAAAGGGCAACCGGGCTTGTGTGTGGATTGTGCTGCGGCTCATTTCTCATTGCTTGCCAGTATGACGCATCCACTTGGCTTCGGCGTCCTTTCCGTAGGTTCGGAGAAAGCGCCGCAAGCTGGCGCGTCCGGCCTTCTGCACAACCTTATTTGCCAGCACTCCAATGTGCTTGGCGTCTCCCATTCCGTCGCGGGATTCCCCCCTCGCACGGATAGACCGGGGTCGAGCGATTCCTCCCGTATCCTCCCCCGGTCGTTCATTATCATTGTCGGCTCTTATGTCGTGTCCGTCCTCCATCGCTCGTTTCCATTCTGTTTCAATCGGCTTGGTCGCCCTGAAACTAGATCGGAAGGAAAAGCACGATGCGCCCTAAAATCAGGCGAACGGTGCCCATGCACTCATTAGCGGAAAAACCGCCCGTAGAGCGGGCACAGGGATGGATAGAGCGGATGGCCCGTTGGGCTGTCGAAGGCTCCTTTGCGCGTGACGCTGACGACGCACTGGATGCGCTCGCCCGTGAAACCAGACTGTCCCGTTGGACACTTCAATATCTCCAAAAAGGCAAGGCCAAATCGGTTGACGCCTCAGTGTTGGAGAAAATCAGGGCTGCGTATCTTGCCCATTGCGAGGCCCATTTAAGACGGCTCCGTG
>JAULKR010030999.1:0-12386 GCA_032356305.1 Prasiola linearis | reverse complement strand
CACACACACACACACACACACTCACACACACACACACACACACACACACACACACACACACACACACACACACACATACACACAATCACCATACTAGTGTTGATCTTACGCAATTAAATTCAATCCTCCATGGCATACCATATTGTCGTACTTTCCGAGCTTTGAAGAGGAGTCAATGATAGTCAGACGTTTCTCTTAATAGGATCTTTCAGGTCCTAAATGCTTCGCAAAGATTGACGCCCGGGCGCCCGTGACATCGTTGACGTTCTGAGCAGGCCGTCAAGCTCGTCGAAGTCATTGACGACCAGGGAGCTGACGCGAAGCCTTCGCGAAGGCTTTGGGCCTCGCCGAGGATCTCTCTTCTGAAATGCATGCGCTGCAGAATCGTGCACAAGGAGCATCTGTCCTCCTCAAGGCCGTCGAGCTTGCAAGTATGAAGGTGAGTTTTTGCTTCTTCGTGTTGTTGCCGTCAGATCTAGAGATCTCTGCCATTTGCATCAATCCAGATATCTGGGCTTGCAATCCAAGTACAGAAGAAATCAGGCTGTGCCACAGTAAGTCGTACTTTGCTGGCAAACCTCCTGACCATGTGCATGATTGCTAGCTAATTATATACTTGGGGCAACATTGTCTTTCGAGTCGACAAGCTTCTCATGTCTACTTGTGTTTCGCTTTCCTACTAAGTAGTACCTGGCTGGTCCAGTTGACATTCTCAAGGAATACAAATTGTCTAGATTTATCAAATAAGCCGCATCTATTTCCGAGACAATAAACGAAGCTTAACAGCAAATTTGTGTGTAAGCAGCTTTATTATAATAGCTAATTAGCGCAAAATCTGCCCTACTATTACTGCTAATAGGATTGTCTAGACGTATCTGCAGCAATATACTTCAAATGCTCCAGCACCTTAGCCCAATGGGATTGCACATATATACATATATCGATCTACTTGCAAGTTCAATTGAAATTGTACCGAAATGAAAGATGGGTTTGCTTCAGGTCATGCGGTGTAAGGTCTAGACATTCGACGGCACCATAACAATGCAATTGAGACCTCACATTGTAATCTCACGTTCATAGGAATATGCTCATATGTGAGTGCTACGTACGCGTAGGTAGACCCAATAGTACCATGGATCAATCGATATTTATATGTCCGCCTGGTACTAACTTCGCTTGACAGTGGCAATCTGTACTCTGACCGCTTCTTGCTAAATGGGAAAGGGCAGTATACACGTACCGTGCAACGCACAGATACTTGCATAAATATCTGTACGACCTATGTTGATTGGAGGTACCGGTGGTCAGCGCCGTAAATATTGTAATTGGCGGTACATGTCTGTGAAAGTTACAGGTTTCCGCGTAGCTGCCGTAAAGTTTGTAGCCGCAAGGGCCAAAGAATAAGTGGTATTGTTACAAGGTATACCGAAGCCTGTCCGCCACTCCTTACTTCGTTCACATTGCGATCAACGAGCAAGCGGTCGTTCGTGCTTAATCCCGATTAAGCCAGGTCAGTGTCGCATACGGATATCTAAACTAATTTGACGCAGACCTGGTGAGCGCCCGGAGACCATTATCGTGTGTGGAACCTGCGCGATTTTGCTACAGCTGCCTATTGCAATGTATGAGGTTGATAGCGCGCAGTGGATCATTCGGTGCCGTTGTGCTGTATGATGCGCATCGATATTATCTGTGTATAGTTTCTGTGCTTTGGAAATATTTCATCTTCTAAATTTGACTGCGCCGCAAGGATAAATGCATGATGCTGGGCGGTGTTTGTCGCAATCACGCCAGGATGCATTGAGAGTATGTCGATGCGTTTGTGCGTACACATCCTTTGAGCCCCAGCGGCAAAAGCGCTGTAGGCTTCTGATCACAGGATTTATTGTATTTGTATCAGAACTTGTCTATAGCAACGTACGTACTATTCTTTGCGAGTCTGACCCAATCTTTCGATGATAGCACCTATTCCCGATATATCTGGACATGATAGTACCATGACGCTTCACAGCAGCCAAAGACTGTTAGATTCTTGCAAATTATCAATGCAAAGGTTAGATATGTCGCGTACCAATCTTTAGATGAGTGTCTCCTTGCGATTCAGTCTGACTGAAAATTTAAAATGGGTGGGTAAAGGGGAGGGGCTAAATGCTGGCTTAATACATGTGATCAAAGCTCCAATGCCAGAAGCTGGTTACATGTTATTGCAGGCTCGGGAGGCATGAACTTCTTTCGTAATGCCTTTTTCTTGCTTGTCTCGTTATCATGTAGATGTCTGCTCCGTGTTGGCGCCAATGAATTCGACGCTGCGTGGAGGGATCAAACATGGGTAAGGGATTCCAATCCAGTTGACACGGCTGACACATGAGCATTTTACTTACCTACCTGCATATTTCGAACTTTGCAAGAGATACTCGCATACCAGTAAATTTCATCCACAGGACCATCGAACCCTTGAACTGCTAACTGGTTTGCATGGGTTTCTGCATCTGAAGTTTGAGTGTTGGTGGCTGCACAATGCTTTGTCTATGGTAGCAGGGCTGCTGGCACTAAACAGATGACGTCCCCATGATCACAGACCAATGCCAGTGCAACCTTCTTCGGACGTGACGAGTGGTCTCTGAACATCGGTTCCTGTGGATATGGATTCGTCTGCCCAAATCGGTGTGTACCACGAATCCTCATCGAACGCAAAGGTCCTGTCGCACAGTCAAGTGGCTTAGTACTGATGCCTGAGATCAAGATCAAGGTGGCATCAGTTGTCCGCCTTGGTGCCATCTGCATGCAAGCTCATGTACCTGATGCATGTGGTTGGGGTCAGTGAAAGGTCTGGCCCAAAGACTGAGACCACCTTTTCGGGCCTCTTGAAGATCCTGCCGTTTTCAAATGGCCTTGTTGCAACAATGGCGGGATGTGGCTTGTTGTCTGATGCCTGCTGGTACACACAGGTGGGCTGATCAACTAGCCAGTGGGTACGACCTCGCTGCAGTCAGCGACAAATCGAAGCTGTATTCTGGGAGCCACACAGGAGCTCAGTGTGGGTAAGATGCGAAACACTGTGCATGCGAAGATTTTAGAAGAAAAACTCTTTTAGCTGCCCTATGCAATACCTACAAAGTAAATGGCAAATAATTTGTGGCAATTTTAAGAAGCTTGATTGTACCAACCAGATGACTCAGCAGTAGATAACATTATCCACTGTACCCTTTTGTCATCCATCCCTAAGTTGATTAAACTGGCTGATTTGCCCCGAATATGGATATGATATCTTGTGGTTGTAATATCGTATACAGCAACCAGAATAACCAATATTTGGGTGTTACCACACTGATATACTGCTAGTGTCAATCGCTGCTCGGGTAGTTAAGCGGTACTCATATTGCTCACCTTCTAAATCATACATGTTGTGCACAGGCGGTGTCTCGAAGTCAAATGTCGAGATGGAAGCGTAAAGGATGCAACAGGCGGTCGTTATGCACGACAGAAACTCTGCAAAAACAATAACAGTGTTAAAGTGAAAATCACGGACACATGCGACTGCGACTACCCTAAAAACAGGGTTTCAAATGCGCGCTGGTGTTGTGATAAGGGCGGTGAAACGGGCCCCGCACACATCGACTTGTCTCAGGTGCGCCAGCTGCGATTTGTCATGTCCAGCTGTCACGCTTCAATCATTAAGAAGCATTTGCTCGGGAGTTTTACACACCATGCAAATGCACAGCAGATGCAGGCATGCACGTGCACATCTGTTGTGCCCACGTGCCAAATCTTGACTTTGGCTTAGTAAGTTACACAATACATCCAGACATCGTTATATCGATCTGCACGGTGGTTTCATTTTGATGACTGCAGTGGGCTATAGAGAAGATTGTACAAGATGCGAGTCGCTGGGGCGTATTTGCGATCGAGTACCGACCAGTGGACTGCAACAGCGCATACACCGGCCAGGCCCCCAGTATCCCCCTTGTCGAATCTCCACACGACGGTCAGAAACCCGACAATTTGGATTGCAGTACTCAGGTATGTCGCAAGAAGTCTCTGTCGCGATATGTGGTGGTGAACATAACATTGGTGATTTGCCCTGAGCACTCTGCCTATGTTAGCGAATGCTATCTGATGCTGTTATTTCGATTACTTCTGCATCAAGAGTCCCCAGCGTTGTTAGCTTGGGATGCATCAAGTAATGCGGGATGCCTCAAATAATGCATCGAGCGATGCGAAATGCCTCAAATAATGCATCGAGCGAAGTTTTGTCCTGACGATTTTGTTAATTTGCATCGAGCGAAGTTTTGTCCTGACGATTTTGTTAATTTGCAGAGCTACAACACCAAGGGGACCAAGTCCAGCAAGCGTAGACGTTACAGCAGCAGACGATTATACTTAAGGAGGTAGTTACTTCGGTGTGCCCCGATCGATTGGGTTGAAAACCACATCGGCCGATAGGCATTATATGGAATCCGTGGACATGGGGATTCAAATCTCAACGGTCGCATGCCCAACACTCAGTTTCTCCGGCGGGCTCTCAGTAGGCGTGTTACTTAGTCAAGTCCTGCTTCAGTCAACGGCACTATCACCTCCCACACTCTCGCACTCGCATCCATGATTTAATGGTGTCTAGGAAAAGTTTCAAAAGTTTCGAAGTTTCAAATGCGTCATCAATTTTCTTGTCTCATTATGTCTGATATTATTGACTGGAGCATTCCATGTCTGTTCTGCTCACTCATAAGGTTGCAGCAGCAAACAGCCATGGAATGCTGGCAATTCCATCCATTATTGTCGTAGGTGTAGTTTTAACATTCAGCTGCTAGATAGATACATATCCCATTCTGGAAAATTATGTGATTGTCAAGATCTGTAATTAAATTTGTTGCGATGTGGACAATAAAACAACTGAATTAACCGTTTGAATTAACCGTTCAATCTAAGTACGACCTCTCACTTTCGGCACCTATTATGCCGCAACAGTTTGGAAATAGAATTATGCGATATATACTAGTCGAAGCTAAAATTGAATGATGGTAATGGTTTTGGTAGTCTGCTGGTAACATGTAAACGGGATGTCTCATCAACAACTCTACTGCCTTTGCTTAATTATATATGTCCTGTAACCTTTTTGTCCTCCGTTCCACCGGCAGACAGGTCTTCATTCAGAGCGCCGCTGCTCCTCGTATCAAAGATGCCATCTTTCTCTCATGAGGTGTAGCTTTGACTTCAACCCTTGCATGCAAGCTTGGAAACAACATGACGCAGATTTACGACTAAATGGCAATTTAAAATTTGCCATTCTACGTCGTTGACAGGGAGTCAGTTTGCTTGTGCACGACACTTCACACATTTACGTAAGGTGGAAATGTAAGGTCATTTACGTATGGTGGGAATGTTGGATATCGAAGGCGCAAATACATTGCGAGCTCTGCTCGCAAATAATGGTCAGGTGGTAGAGACGCTGATATGACGATGGTCACAGAAGGAGAAATTCTATAATTGATGGTTGACAACAATATCAGTTGGCTGGGACGATCCTTAATTGGGTGACTAGCAATGTATACACTAGATTGCTGATGAAAATGACGCGTCTTAATTATAACGAAAGCATTTCAGATATGTACTGTTGCAGTCTCTGGATTTGTACAACCGCATGAGTCTTCTCGGCAGGTGCGCGTAGTCCATAAAAATAATAAAAAGAACATATGCCCCCACCCCTCAACAACATCTGAACCGAGATGATGAACGCTCTTCCGCCCATAGCTCCTTTGAGGCCAACTGACGCATGTTGCAGCCATTTGCTGAGCTAGGCCTGGTGTGACAGAAAGTTGAACTTCACTTGACCTGTTCGCACCATCTGGCCAAGAGGCCAATCTAGGGTCGGTCAACACCAAAACGGGTGACCGCCAAGGAAATTATTTGAGTACTAAAGGTGCCAACACAATCGGATAAGGAATGGCTGAAACATGCTGAGAATAATACATTTGACCGTACATCGACAAATCATGCCCTGATGATGAAGTGGCGATGACGTCGACTACGGAGCACTGCAAGAACTATGGAGAATTGTACATTGTGTACAGATACACCTCCTCGCATTCAGCTGCACATCGCGACATGAGTATTTGTGAAGATGACAAATAAGACGTCAACATCTGAAAAGATCTGTGAGCCAAATTCTGTCTGGAATTCTAACCTTACGTGTACAAATCACTCGTGAAGCAGATACAGATGTGACACAGCGGAGATCATGCCCAGGCTTGCGATTGCTAGTACACATGTGAACTCGGATATGTTCTCGACTTCGTGGCGAAGAACACCTGTCCGAACACTTGACGAGCACACCGGACAGGTGCCGACGTGGCCGCTTCACACACCTGGCAGGTGTCGTTACACGGACGCCTTCAGACCCAGGACTTGTTTGAGGGAGTCGTACAGCGTGAAGCCGATAGCGGTGGCCGGCACAACTTTCAGGTAATTGATTGATAAGCCTGCGAAGAGGGCCCCTCTGCCACCTGATGCCGCCACGGCTCTCAGCCCGTGCCAGGTGCTCCTCAAGTGAACGGTCCCTTCGACTTCATTGAAGGCTTGAACCTGTGCCAAGTAGGAACGATTTGTGACGAAGAGTGGCGAGCAGTAGCAAGTCGTCACAACAAGGAGCAAGTCACAAATACCTCATGTCTCAAGTCTCCTCAGCCCGATAGCTCTAGCAGTCTGATCAATGGCAAGCTGAACCTAATCAACTTGGACGAGATGCATAATGAGAAACAGGTAGGGCAAATATATGTGACGGGCTTGAGCAAGGAGGTTGCAGAGACTCTGGGAAGAGGGCAAGGGGAGGAGGAAAGCGGGAGGAGGAAGGGTGGGAAGAGGAGGGAAAGGGGGATGAAAGTATCATGGAGTTCTGCGTGTCCTGACATGGGTAGCAGGTGGTGCCATGGGGACCTAAACAAAGGGCCCATAAGAGGACTCATCCACTCCAATTTGTGCATCATGTCAAGCCTGGTGGTACGTGCCAATCTGATCGACGAAAAGGACAGAGATGTATTAATGGACAACATTCATATAGAGTTGAGGGTTTTCAAACATCAAGCACAATGAATGTGGAACAAAAAGACATAGTCTTCAATCTGTTGCTTATACACCGAATTCTATTCAACGTGTTGTGCCGTGGAGAATGTCGCCTTGGATGCACCTTTTGCGCATTGCCTACTGACCTGCGAGGGGCTCGCAATGCCAGGGGCTCGCTCAGCACAGAACTGCCTTTCAAATTTCGATCAGGTTCAAGGAAGCAGACGTCAGTACCAATTCCATTCGACGTAAGTGTCGTGTTTCAGCGATCATGAGGGATATCTTCCAAGCACTCCACTCAGCTTCTTTCTCTTGAAAAAGGAAACTGTAAACATACTTTCTAAGGTTTTACATTGAAGGTCTAAAGTAATTACGCAGAGCCACACAGCATGATAGTGGCGCCTGTGACCTGTCATCCTATCTGTCGGTCAGACAGTCAGTCTGCCTGTACCACGGACCCTATATCCTGGAAAGTATGCCCTACCTGCATCCTTCGGCGGACGACGTCCAGAGGGTACGTGGCAGTCTGAGCAACGAGGCCGGCTATCGCCCCAAACGAGAGCATCAAACCAATCGGCACAGGTCGACTCGCCTCGACTCCTGCGCCAATGTGCACGTCCACATCAGCACCTGCTGAACAGATAGCCTGTGGCCTGTGGCATCATCCAGCTGGCATTATCGCAACACATGTCGGTCGAAGCTCTCAGGCCGTACCCTCAGATGAGCCTCTCAAGGAGATGCTCGGTCCTCGACTTGTTGTTGCACCCTCGAACTGGCCAGCACTTTCAGAACCCTCGCTGCATTCACTGACATCATCATTTGTCATTGGCTGCTTCATGAGTCATCAGGCCCAAAAGTCACTGCCTCTAATCCAAATGAGATGAGATCAGAAACACCATTAGGCTGGCCGAACATATGGCATGCATAGTTTGGCCAATCAGCATGAAGGCCAGCCTTCCATGGGTGAAGCATGGGATATTTTTAGTCACGACATGGCAAATTCCAATGGGCTGAGGGGCACGTACCGGCTGCAGCTCGCCAATGTTGCTTACAGGACTGATACACGTAGAATTTGAGTCCCGCATAGGGCAGGACCCCCACCATGGTAGGTCCGATGCCACGGTAGAGTCCCCTTGCACCCTCCTGCCGCAGGATGCCCGCCACCATGGCTCGTATCCTAGCCTGCTGCAGCTGCTGCTGTGTGTGTGCACCCCCAGCCTGTCGCACTCCACCCGATTGCTGCAGACGCTGGCTGACGTCAGGTATTCGTGACCCACTCCCTGCACTCTTGCCGCTGCTGCCGCCGCTGCTACTGCCGCCGCTGCCAAGTGGTTGTGGCGTCCCCTGGTTCGCAGGTACCGATGACGTGGCGCTGTGTACACCACGTGGCACTGTGCTGCCGCCAGGTGCAGGTTGACTGCTGCTGTACGCCAGCCTGGTCCGCACGAGATCCAGGGGGTATGTGAACAAGACAGCTGTCGCGCCGGCTGCAGCTCCAGCGACCAGATCTGCTACCGGCAGAGGCTGCGAACGAGGACCCGACCAATCGAAAGGGATTCCCGGACAAACGATCGACAGGTCGAATGCGCTACTCTCCGTTTGGTTGTTTGTACGTGCAATGCCCGTACTTGCACCACTTGTCATGTAAGGAGGCTGGGAAACCGTATCGACAATCCAGCTGCAAGGCCCTTGTTGTTAAGCTTACCCCATCAGAAGCATGAGACCTGCAACTTTGCCTTTTTGTACGAACGAGAAGCCTTGCTTTAGTAATTTTGATGGGTTGAGCGATGACTCACATACTGAAGTGATGGTAGCTGAGGGAGATAGGACACATGCAGGACGCAAGTGATTACAAAGTCAGTACAGGGTCGATTGCAACTCAGGTTTGAGGCACTACACACACTTCACAATGGAATACAAAACGTTCTGTTAGGTGCAGAACGATGGCCGCTGTACACTTGCATCTCTGCCAGTTTGCTTGAACTTGAATTGAGCTGACATGAGTCATTCGCCTGACACACTCATTTGGCATGTTGCAGCTGCGCAACAGTGCATCTCGACAGGACACTCACCAATATAATTCAGCTTCATGTTCTGCTTGGCATGTAGACGTACAGACTGGCAAGCAGGTGCCTTAGATACGTATCGGACAGTGAGCAACTTACAGACTATCACGTGCTTTGGGCAATCAGGCATCACTGATGATTGGGGGACCTCGTCTTCTCAAGTTTCCTACACTATTTGTTATACCAGCAGCCTGCGGTAGAATATTCCCACGCGACGGCATGATGATATGATGGCAGCCAGTCATCGCATAGTCACGTGCTCATGTAGCCCCACACGTAGCTCATCTCGCGCGCCAGCACGCTATCGCAAGGCGGCAGCATTCTTAAGGGGTAGGCACTTGTTCTTCTTACACATCACACCATTTAAAGAGAGCGGCGTGGGGCGCCTGGAGGCGGTCACCTGTTGGTCGGGGTCCTCTGGATCGATGCCCTGTGCGAGCTGCAGTGCCGCCCTGTAGCGCTCGAACGCGGCAAAGTGAATGGCGGCATATGGCACGATGCGGAGCACACTGGCTCCGTTTCCCCTGCGTGCTCCAGGGCTTAGGTTAACCGTAACCCTGACCCTTAACCCTTGTTCACAAGTGCACCCCCGCCCTGGATTTGAGTATGCGGCCTTGCACAGCAAATGGCAATTGCGTCGGCAATATGAGCACACATCCTCTTGGTTCTTTTGAGACAGGAGAAGGTAACATGACTCTTAACGGGTCGAGAGGACAAAAGGAGCCCAAAACATTGGAATGACTCTTTTCAAGTCATCCGGGGTTTCCTTCATCCTTGGTCATTGGGGCGACCGAAGTGTCTCATGGTTGACTGCAAATAGCCTATGGCGTTCAGGGGTTCGGGGATAGAAGTTTGGGTTCGGTCAGGAACTGCGAGCGTGCGACATGGTTTTGGCAAGTCTCCTTCACCTGTACAGGCCGAGTGGCCCGTCAGAGCGGTATATATGCGTCAGTGCGCAGTATACGCCCCTCCCCTTCAAGCTACCTGTCTACAAGCCAACCCACTTGGCCAAACGTTGGCAGCTGTGTGCTGTGATTGACATGCGTGCATGAACATCGATCCACAGTCCATCAGGGAATGTCTGCTCGAAGAAAGACACCAGCAGGTCGAGATGCCCTGCAGCTAAAGCCGCGAAATGCTGACAATTGACTACCCTGCCATCCAGTTGCCGCGGCTTGTGGAAATCAACAACATCCCTTAAGGAGACCCTTGAGTCAGGATCCGGGGACCATTACATTTAACGGGATGATGAATTTTGTTTATTTCTATGACTAGCAAACAGTAGAGTGATAACGGTTTTACTTTGATGGTAACATTAGGTCTAACTCAGTGCTAGCTTAGCGAAGGATGTGGAAAACTTACGCAACAAGCAAAATAATCGGCAGAGGTTCAAGGAGTGCATTGTACGATGTTAGGCTTCGTCATGTGCTTGTCCAGTTTTGAGAAAGAAGCAGAAGCGCACTATACAGAGTAATAAGTACTCAGCTAAAACGCTGACAAACCTGAAACAGTATTTTCACTCGTTCAAGCGGCGCAACAAGTGTTTTTCCGAGCCCACCAGCGAGGCCGCCTGCAATGAGTTCCTGCATTTTACTGCCAATCGGGCTGATCAGGAAAGATGAAGTGTCGGTCTCTGAGTTTGCAGAACTCTGCCCTGGTTGATATAATTCTTTCATAGCGAGCAAAATGTGAGCCTACCGGCAGTATTGCCATGCGAAACTATTGCCACCAAATGCTTCTAAGAAGTGACCCGCGAAAGTTTCTCTGATGGTCTAGATGAATTATATTGCCAGTGATGTGTTAGTTTGCCATTATTGCTCACTTTGACGAAATTTGGCAGATGAAATGTGCCCTTGCGCGATTCCTGGAAGTTGTAAAGCTCCGGTACAACTGCCGAATGCTTGTCTTCGGAATGAGGCACCATGAACTCATGCCAGCATTGTCAAACGGTCTATATCACGCGCTATCGTCAGGCAATGAAAAGAAGCCAGTTGAAACTCGTTCATGAAAGCATCTCTGGTTAACAATTGACGACCAATGGCATGGGCCGTCCCTATCGCAATCAGCCTTAGCCGAATACCATCGATTGTCTGGTTTGCTTAGAATTGTGATTCTCTCAGCAGCTTTACTCTAACAATATATTAACAACCGATCGAAGTCTCGGGCGCAGACGCTCATCGACATACCGAATCAGGCCAGCAAACCTATTGCCAAATTTTAGACGTACGGTTTGTACATCAGGCTGCCAGTCTGGCATTCAGTGTAGGATTTAGGTTTGATTTTCTGGCCTTTGCGAGCCACATCGGAACCACAATTGGAGCTCGTAAGATATTGTCGTAGCATAAATTGATGGACAGATGATGAACACCGTGCATCTCAGTTTACTTCATCTTCTAAACAGTATTAGTAATACTACAGGCTATGATCTACAGCCAATCTACAGGCATATATAGCTGCTTCAGGGCAGCTTATCATCATAGTGCGACTGATGAAAAATCTAGCGCGTGTTGCGTTATAAATTCTGGTGCACATTTCTTTACTTACGAGCAATCACGAATAGTAAAGGTGAAGTTTGTCTGCCTTTGACCGGCTGTAACGCGGAAATCATATGATTTGTCTTGGCAGCCGCCAAGCCACCTGCACTCGACTGCTGCATGGTCTCACTGTCAGCCGTCGCACGTCATGGTCAACTCACCTACTGCAGGTCAGACACTCGTACAAAAGATACTTGCCCGTGACGGTGTTGTCCTTGTGCACCGCTGCATTACGGCACCTTTATGTTTGGCAATGGCCAGCGCGTTGGTCATTCAGTAAGGTTTTATACCCGTAAAGGCCGCGTGGTGGATCTTGCTGGAAGGAAGTGTCTCTGGCTCTCGTTCCGCAGGCTACACTGCATTAGATAACCCAACGCGATGTGACAGACGCCATCCCTGGTGTGCCGGAGGCTTGATGGCTGAGAAAGGTGTGACTATTTCAACCATTACATGGCATTGTCCTTTACACTGGTTTGGC
Source organism: Prasiola linearis (assembly GCA_032356305.1). Classification (NCBI taxonomy): domain Eukaryota; kingdom Viridiplantae; phylum Chlorophyta; class Trebouxiophyceae; order Prasiolales; family Prasiolaceae; genus Prasiola; species Prasiola linearis. The sequence goes on along the minus strand of JAULKR010030999.1, from coordinate 252 downwards.
ATGGAAAGGCTTGACTGAGTTGTGTTTTCTAAGGGTTCTGCTTGGTATAAGCTTTTGCTCCGTGTGAATCTCTTTGACACAGTTGTATCATTATTGTATCGAAAATCTTGGCATGTGTCTGCAGGCATGTGAGATGTATCAAACCTTGGATTTGGATGTGAGGCCTGCCTTCACAGTGCGGATATAGCAGGTACCTGCCCTCCCTCTCTCTCTCTCTCTCTCTCTCTCTCTCTCTCTCTCTCTCTCTCTCTC
>JAULKR010030889.1:0-12387 GCA_032356305.1 Prasiola linearis | reverse complement strand
TTGAAAAAAAGAAGCAAAATTCAAGGTCGATTGAAACTCGCTACGCTCAAACAGTAAATCGACCGGTGGAAGCGCTATGGCGCGAAAGTTCTAGTAGTCAAGGGAATTTGCGTAGCGGAGTGGCAGAGCGTTGGATCGACCACTCGTATCTCCCAAGGGAGAAGCTGTGGCAGCCTTCGGCGGCGATGGTTATGGCTACCGCCTCTTGATGGCAGTGTAGGGTGGCAGTGCACACCCAGTGGCGGTAGCCAAAACAAACGGCGCCGTAGGTAGCCATTAGTCCTCCTGACAGGAGGCCGGGTGGTCCCACGAAAGCACAGCACGCCAGGTGGCGGTAGCCAAAACAAACGTCTCGGCTTGCCGAAGCCGCAGCTTCTCCCTTAGAGACGAGCATAAGAGGTACCCCCGACGTAGGAGGAGGGAGTTGACTTGTGCGAAGTAATACGAGTGGTCGACATCAAGTGGAGGTAGCCAAAACAAACGTCTCGGCTTGCCGAAGCCATAAGTTCCCCTTCCAGGGGATGCACAGGGGTCCCACGAAAGCACAGCACACCAAGCAGCGGTAGCCCTTCACCAATTCACCCTTCCTCAATTCAACAATTGTCAGCGCACCTAGTATTAGGCCACCAACAGCATTTGCAAGGGTAGATAGTGTGATGATCGGCAGTGACAGGCTTATTGGTCGCCGGAGCCAGACGCTCGCTGCCTACGCCTAACATCCGCCTCAATTCCCTTCATATCCAGGCCGTGCTCTTCCGCTAAGTGCTCACTCAAGAAATTATTGTAGTCGCACTTGATCTGCAGCTTTTGGGTAAGCTGTTTGGTGGCTGCAAGCTGGGCTCGGAGATGGGTGATTTCTTCGGCTTGGGTCGGCATTTCTGGGAGGGTAGGGCTTTGTAGAATCTGCGGATGAAGATTCGCGAAGCTAGGATGGTAGACTATACAGGCTATACCGTTATCGTAGCCAGTATCGCCTTCACGGGGGCAATCCGTGCTGCTAAAACTCGGATGACGCATTCACGAATATCTTCATAAGAAGAAGTTTGGCATTTGTGAATTTGTTTGCCTACAAGTTACTCGTGTGATTAGTAAGTCTATAGTGTCAATTTTCAAACACTGCAATGTAGCGCAGTAAAGAGCTTTGCTACCATAATAAGCGCCAGTTCTTTCGAACCTCGACTTGCGCTTCGTGTGTTTGGCGGCTATGTTTGCTCACATGGGAAAGAATAACGAAGCCGACACCAGCAACGCAAACAAAGGAACAGATGGCACCAACACCACACACGACAAAAACCAGGGCAATCGCGGAAAGCAATTGAACCCTAACCAGAAAGGTAAGTAAATAAAAGTAAGTTGAGCTTTGATGCTTACTTTTTATAACTTGACAAGCCCTCTCTTTTTTTGCGACCTCGTTCGCTACTGAAGAGAGGGCTTTAACCGTTGCACCAGCGGCGTAGGCCAGTTCATCAAGGTATTAAACATGCTGCTTACGCCCATTCAGTTTCAAGGTGGCTGTCACAAAACGTTCTATCAAACACTTTGCGGAGCGGTTGCGCTGAACAGAAGTTGGTCTTGCTGTAAATGCAAATCTCAGCAGCGAACGATGCGCTAAGAAAACGAAAACGACTAAGCCTGGCCGAATCTAGACCGGCTTAAGATAAGCCCTAGCTACGAGGGAATCGGAGAGGCTGTGCAACAGCGCTGAAAGAGAAAACTATCAAGGTTACTTTACCCTATTTGCGACCAAGCAATCGAGAATTGAGCTAATTTGGACTTCAACTGACTCGAGTTTTTTAATGCTCTCAGCATACTGATGTGTGTAGTCCTCAGACCATAGTGGGTGGACGAAGCAGATTGCCGTAACGGTGTCTGATACGAATACATATGGTAGACCAGAATCGGATAGATAACGCACCTCACCGCCATCTCTAGCTGCGGACGAAACCGCTAACTTCTCGAGTAACTTGATCCAATGCGGTGCTCCTAGCTGACAAGCATCAGGGTGGCCTACTCCAAGCAGTGCTATATCTAGACCTAATCGCCAGAAGAGTTCACCGTGCTGGCGTTGGTTATCGTACTCTCGGACACAATCGTAGCAGGAGCGATCACAACTAGACTCGTGGTGGAAATGAATAAAGGTTTCGTACAAATCGCCGCCAGGAGATAAGGAGTCAGCGAAGGCTCTTTGGGCAACCGGTTCTCCATCCTTACTATTAAGGTAGTTGCAATACCCAGCGCCATTATCGAGAGTTTCAGCAAAGTAGACTTGAGGTTCTGACGCAGCGTTGTCAAGCTTTGGCAGCCGTCGGTAGCCTGCGGTAAGTTCATGTGACTCAATATCAAGCTCAGCGCACAGAGACCGTCTAAGAAGGTAGGCGTACGATAGAAATGCGACTTGCGTAGCTAGAACTCCACCATCCAAAGCTATGTGTTCAGGTAAAGTATTAAGTCTTATTGTAAGGACTCCAGTATGGCGCGTAGCTATAAAGGCATATTTTGCAGTATCCTGGTCTAATGAATAACCGACGCACCATTTTTGAGGTATAAACTTATCCCGTCGAAGCCAGTAATATTCCCTATTGTTATCATTAAGGACATGGACTATACCAGTATTAGGTACTTTGTTACTATTAAGTCTCAGATTTGATTCGGGCAGGTCTTTCTCGATCGTCAGATTGCTCAATGGATCAAGCTCGGTTTGGACGTGTGTTTCTATATACTCAAACTGACCTTTATAATCTTCTACCTTGCTTTCGGCATAAAAGCCAATTGGTGAACATGCATTAATTCCCTCAAGCATCGATCCACATACAGAACAGGAAGTGGACTCGTCGTTCAAATCTTCAGTTATTGAACCACATGATTCCAGGTCTATACAACGCTTAATATTATCCCGAATTTCACCACGCCCATCGACATAGTCCCAAGCACTTAAACCACCTGACGGTTTGTAACCTACTAAGCCTAGCGAGCGATATATTTTCTTGTCCTTGATTTGACTACTCCCTGGGGCAAAAGCCGCTATCGCTATGTCAAGGTTACGTGTAATCGATTGATCAGCGCCTCTCCTACCTATGGGTCGTTTAGTATAGAAAGTACGCGAACGTGTAGGAAATCCGAACATCGGAAAGTAACCAGCTGATGCTAAACGCTCCCCTAAACTACGCTGCGGATAACGATCACTCCGTGCTACTACAGTATCTACATTCTCAATTAATTCCAAAAGAACTTTACTTACGATTTCTGCTAATTTAAGATTGTCGCCCGTTCCGAGTAAGAGATCTTCAGCAATGCGAGCAACTTCACCCTCACTTTTATCAAGCCACTGGATTATTTGGCTACGCCTAGCAGACCAGTCCTCAGTATTACCAAATCCACCGTGAGTATCACCTCCTGATTGTGATATACTACACGCTCTAAATGCAGTGTACAAGATTTCTTTATTGATTAATCGTCGAGCGATTTCTTCGCGCCTTAGATCAAGATAGGGCGCCGGTGGATCACCGGCTACCATACGCTGCGGGATATTATAGTGAACCTGATCGTGACTATTATGTTTCGCTACCGTTAGCGCGATAGATAAAGACTGCCCAAAGCGCCCGGCCCGTCCAACTCTTTGCTGGTAATTGAAGCGTTGTGGGGGCACATTGCCCATCATCACTGCTGAAAGACCTCCAATGTCTACTCCGGCCTCCATAGTGGTTGTGACGCTGAGTAGATCAATTTCGCAAGCTCGCTGGTACTCAATGTTGCTGTAAATTCCCTGAAATGCTGCTTGTCGCTGCTTTTTATCGGAGACATCTGTTTGACCAGATAGCTCTTCGGCATGGAGTCGAAAAGATTCCTGTCCAGCTAAATAAATATAGTAATTTGTCTCGTCTTCAAGATCGTGTTGGTCAAAGGTTTTTACTCGAAGAGATTTGGAATAATAGCAGTTAGTGCAAACGCCAGCACTTGCATGAAGATGAACTGTTTCACAGCGATCGCATACATAGTATCTATCACCTATTCTTACCGGCACAACCTCTAAGTTTTTACCAGTTAAAAGTACCTGACTATCAGAAAGAACAAGTCTTTCTGTAAGTAAATAGTCTTTTGTCGCGTCACGACTTAGACCTTGGCTTATTGGCCAACCGTATCTCAAAGGCTCAGTTGCATAGACGCTTGAAGTATATTCAGTCAACCGTTTTGGGAATCCGTCTACGTTCCATTTCTGATCCATACCTACAACTCTAAAACTTTCGCCCAAAATCCTTATGGCTGAATTGAGGTACTCGATACGACGTGGTGAAATTCCCTTGGTATGTGTACCTATAATTTGTACATGGCCGCGCTTTAAAGATTCAAGCGACATCTGGTTATGAGCGAATAGAACTGTAAGCAATTCAAATTCGAAACTATTCGCAATATCTTTATGCGTTAACGCATCGGAGGTGCCATTAAGCCTCCGTGGATAATATTCATCCCAAGAGTACGAAGTATACCAAGGTTGTGACTTGTTCTGGATACTTGGCTTAGGCCCGCCAGGATTGGATCCAAGCGCAAGAATCTCTGATTCTATCTTTGCCTGAAAATCAGAAATAGGCAATGCAGACGTCCCTAACAGTTTTGACAACAACCCCGTTGCATTCGAATGCTTTAATAAGACGGCCTCGGCTGCAGCCCGAAACATACCAGATGAGTCTTCCCTGAGCTTAAATAAGAAGCTTAATTCAGCTGGAGAATAATCTTCCTCTACTTGGCTTAAATAAACCAATCGATTCAAAATATCGTCCGAATTCTGTAACGCTTGCAGCACCTTTTGTCGAAGTGTATCTCGATAGTGATTGAGCTCAATGCCCGCCGATAGTTTGGCTGCACCTTGGCGACTATCACTAAAAATAATTAACTTTGGCTTCTTGTCGGCTCGCTTATCTTTATCAGATCGCTGGTTTCGAAGTTCGCGGAACAAACCATCTGCGAGTACCTGACTTACCCGCTGGTTACCAACACGATGCGCGGCAATGGGACTAATCTTCTGGCGTTCTACTTCGCAGCACGGACATTGTGAAGGCTCTAGTCTAGACTTCTCTTTAAGGATTCGATAGAACGTGACGTCCACCTTGCCCTTGAAACCTCCCTTAAGGATCCCAGTTTTATGGTTGTATCTACCCCAATACCAATCAGGCGGTGGCTTAGGAGACGCATCCCCCTCGCTTCCTTCAACTAGACGCCCGGGATACATCAATATGGGCAGTTCAAGCTCTTCAAGGCGCGATCGCTCTAAGAAGATCTCGAAGTCCTTCTGTGGTCGCTCGCGACGCAAGGCTTTCAGGTAGGCTTCACCGCAGAACCGGCACATGTAGAGCTCAAGAATCTTACCGCCACATGCGCAGCGATTATTCGGCGTCCTATAAAGTTTGCCTATCCCCCTCGCCTTGCTTTCAGTAATGTACCCAGCCTCTATCTGATTGCAACTTGGGTTAGAGCAAGCATACAGGTGGTCTATTGAGCGGAAGAAGAGGTGCGTTCGCAGCTTGGCCTCCGCGTCCCCATTCGATTTTCTAGCTTGCCCGATAGCTTTTACTATAAATTGAGTTGCATTAGCTCGCTCCAAATTTGTACCCTGTTCACCAAATAATTGATCCCCTAGCTTGCCGACTGTAGGGGGTTCAGTAAGCCGATTAGCCACGGACTTAAGGCAAGGCAAATAACTCAAGCCTAATTCTCCTAAGTTATTAGCCTCACCGCGCTCTTGTGTGCTGTCACTCAGTACCTGCTCCAGCGATAATTGAATACCATTCGATTCACTGACCGATGAGTCTATTATTGGATCCGTTACTAACTTAAATCGGTTCTTAGCCTGTTCTTCTGTAAGCCCGAAGAAACCGCCTACGTATCGCCACGTAGCTCGACTATCGCTCATCGACGCACTCGACGCAAGAATGCGCAGCTGGGGCGAGTCTGGTGCAAGGCCAATGCGCCTGAGTAAAAGCCTAATTGTATACGCTGTCTCCGTGCCGGGTGTGCCGCGATAACTGTGCAGCTCGTCTACTACCAGATGGAAGATATGGTTAGTACGATCGGCCGCTAGCCAAGTACGTGTCTGCTCAAATATGGTCTGCTCCTCGTCACGCATGAGCATGATGCTCAGCATAGCAAAGTTTGTAATTAGCAAGTCTGGCGGGGTGTCCTGCATCTGCGTCCGGTGCCACAGTTCCGCTGTTTGCGGCGCCTCAACCGCGGCTGTGTTGTAGAGATATGCCTCATCCCCGGCGGAGTTGCTGTCTAAGGCTGATGCCTTGTACTGACGGACGGCCCGCCTGTAGGCCTCTACCTGAACAGTCTGAAGTTTAGAGACAGAGCCACCTGATTTCTTGGGCGTTGCTCCTGTGTAGCGACCAAACGTTATTCGTTCGCCACCTCGATGCTGGTCTAGCCACTCAACAGCCGCAACTTGGTTCAGCGTCTTCCGCAGCCTGACAACCTGGTCTTCTGCTAGGGCATTAAGTGGGTATAGTAGCAACCCACGTACTGCGGGTGTCTTACCATGTGCAGCCCAGGTAGTGGATTCCGTCAGAATATCCGCTAACAGCGGCATCAGAAAGCTTTCCGTTTTACCTGAGCCCGTGCCCGTGGTGATTAGCAAATTTTTGGCAGTATCGCCCTTGATGCGACGCGTTGCGCTTGCGTGAGCTGCGCGCAAGCTGTCGTACTGGTGGGTGTAGAGTTTGAGCGGCTCCCCTTTGATAGGAGCGAATAGCCCGATTTGTGCAAAGGCCGCAAAATCAGCTGAGATGATACCTTGCTGCACCGCCTCATCTAGCGTGTAGCTAGACTCGTAGGTCGGGACGAGTTCTATGATCGGTTCTTGGCAAATGGTGCCAGGCTGCTCAAAGAGCGCTCTCCGTTCACTTGCTAATGACTTATTGCGAAGTGGCAGACCGGTATCTAAAAATTTGCGATATAGGTCTTGAAGCTCCTTATGAAGTAGTATAGGATCACGCACGTGTATAGGCTAATTAAGGGTACTAACGGAGCAGAATACGATCTAATTCGCTGAGATGCTGAGGCGAAAGCATGTAGGTACGCCTTTCGGCAAAACCATTCACGACGCACTCTGATGTAATCAGGCTTCCAAGCCAGAGGGCTCGCTCAAGCTCGGCGGGGAAGTAAGGTGAAATAATCGTTATTGCGCCAGGCTCACGAACGAACATGCGTGGCGATTCAGAAGTGGTACAGTCCGCTAGGAGAAGCGTCAAGGGATATGCCGCTGGGTTGCTTCTAAGTGACGGCACGTGATAAAGCTGTCGGTCTAACCGTACTACGCGGGGCGCTGCAGGCTCCTCCGAGGTTTTGAATACGAGTACCCGTCTATCCTCTAGCAGCGCCGCCCGCTCCGAGGTCCAAGGTTTGTCGCCGGGTACAAGCAACCAATTCGGCTCGGGAGTGCCACGCTTGTGCTGCGGCCACTCTTCGCTAGTGGAGATGAGGTCACTTATTGCTGGCATACCACTCAGCAAAGCGAGCAAATCAAAGGAAGATGCCGTGCCCGGCAATTGAGAAGTCTGTCGAGGTACTCTCGTAATGCCCAGACTAATTGCCTCTAGATTCGCAGTAGTGTGATCGCCAAACTTGTTACCACTCATGAAGTCTGGTGCATTGATACAGACGATGCTACCCAGCTGATCTGTAATGTGCTGGGTAGCTGTTAGGCCATAAGTACCGTTCCCACGGAATGACAGCACACCAGTACGCAGGAGTGGCCGGGCTAGCATATTGAAGGCGTCTGAGGTACTAACCACGTATTCGCCTGCGGCTGTGCCGCCGGCTTGGGTTGAAAGAATGCGGGCAGCATCCTTGGCCAACTTCTGATAGCTCAAGTCTTCATTACTACGATGCGATAAGTACGCGTAGAAGTCGCTAGCGGCCGTGGCGGTATCAGCTTGCATCTGCTGAGGCATGAGAACTGGTTTTTTGAAAGAATCCGGATGGAACGTAGCTGCGTAAGGCACCGGCTTGCGGCTGCCCCCACCCTCCATTGGCGAAGTAGACGGGGCACTGATCGGCGCTTAGTGCCCGCAAAGACTTTCTGGCTGGCCCACTGAGAATAAAGGTGAGGTACAAGTTGGGTGGAAGCTCATGCTCTGAGGGAGCATCTTCTTCGGCACACAACCCATACCGTTGTGCTACTACATTGAGACAGACGAGCGGAGTGTCACTGAGGCTGAGGTCTACGACTACGAACACAAATCGGTTTTCGTTACCGTCATATCGCCGCGCGGCCTTCTTAGCGTAGCGAATAACATGGGTGTGTAGCTGCAGTACCTGAGATGGATGGACAAAAGGACTTGACACGAAAGTGCGGGACGAGCCAGTAGTCTTTGCCAGTGCAACAGCCTGTGCACGATCTGCAACGACTAATGGAAGAGTCTGATCTAAGGCCCCGTAGAGCTTTTCGCCAAGCTCAGCTTCTGCATCTGGATAGCAAGCAGCAAGCATTTCGTTGATTTGCCTTGTTGAACCTGTAGAGTTTGGCTCCCACGTGGCTGTATGGCTACTATACGTTGCATCTAAAAATAGTCCAAGCTCGCTGTCGGATGATTCGGCTTCACCAAGCTTACCACCATCGAGTGGTGGCCGAGTGGCAATGTGTAGCCTACCAGCAAGCGGCTCTCCTACCAAGTCAACGGCTGGACCTAACCCTTCCTGTGCTATTTCCTTCTCAACTCGCGTACCTGCAAGCAGGTCAATGTGAGGTTTAGGCAGATTGCGCGGCTCAGTATAAAACCCTCCCTGAGATGGTACTGCAGCTCGCCTATAGCAAAACGTTGCTAGATCAAAAGCTCTGCTCGGAAGGGGGACAATTTTAGGCGTAAAAGCATCAATGCTAAAGCGAGTCGTAACGCCATTCAGAACTGCCGACCACATACCCGGCATCGCGGATTGAGGATGGTATACTTGGTCGGCCTTAGAAAAATGATGAACTAGGAGATTACTACCGCTATCACCCTCCGTTAGATTTTCTGTTTCAAAGTGAGCGAGTTCTGGTCCATAGCCTGGAAAATAGACTGCTTCGCGTGACGTACGAAGTCCTGCCCTCAACTTGACTCTAGGCACCTTCTCTTTTGGGGAGGAATCCAAATATGTTTCGGTGTGAGCAGACAGTTCGTCTGTAGTCTCGAATTTACTGAGCTTAACCACCTGGCTGTCTAGTGATAAAACTACGTAGCTAGTATTTTCATTAGAAGCGCGGGGACGAGGGCCGAGGTAGTAGAGGACCTCATCGTCTTTACCTGCATCGACCCCAAAGATCATCTCTGTTATATCTTCCGAGAAGATCTTCGCCCAATCTTCACGCTCGATAAAATCGAAGGTAGAATTATCGCGAAAGAGCTCAAAGCCACCATCTCCGTCGTCCTCCAAAAAGTAGGGTTCATAACCGGAGCGATTGGCACGAAGGCGTCGTAGTTTGGAAACGCCAGTCAAGTCGCCTTCAGCGATAATCGCTTCTAACTTCTCCTCAGTGAGCCGTGATAGATAGCGTGTAGCTTGCTCTACATAAAGACTATGCTTCCATTCGAGACCTTCATTGTGGATACGGAGTTTAGCAGAGGGTGAAAAGTATCTTCTGAGGTCGGACCACGTTCCAAAAGCTTCAGAAGCTACTCCATTAGATTCTACAAGTTTATTTATGTCATGGTCTTCCTGAATTTTACAGGCAAAGTTTTTGAGTTCTGTTTCACGGAAGAGTAGATGTGACTTAGGGTACTGTATAAACCGATCACGGCCCAGCCGCTCGGGTGGCAAGAAAAGAGTAACGCCCCATGATCGCCGGAAATGTGACCTAACAGCCTTCCATAAATAGTCTTGCTTCGTATTCCCTAAAACCTGTTTAGGCTTATTCCCCTTGGCCAAGCCATAATAGAATTTCTTTCGAGTTGCATCAGTGATCTCGCTGCCTAGCAGCTCAAACAAGTACTCAGTATACTGTGCGTCTGATGGTAGATCCACCTCATCAGACTTGAAGCCTGCCGCTACCTGTAGCGCTGCTGCGGAGATATACTGCTTGCCGTTAATACTAGACTCGATCTCAGCATCTTGCCAATGCTTACTCACAAGCTTACAGAAAAAGTCGAAGTTATAGCCAGTTGGCTCTAGTATCTTCTCAAGTTCGTAACGCTCGATGGCCATGCTGATCTTCCCCCGAAACACGTTCTGCTCGAGGTAGTACTGCTCTATGCGATTGTTAAAGTCTTCTAGGATTGGGGACATGGTAAGTATTGCACTGAAATCTCAAAGCCCGTGTCTTCTAAGCCACGCGGCTAAGCCACTGACTTACATCAGTGACCCTCTGGAACTTTCAATGAATGCGCCAGGCTGGCATAAATACAACTTTTTACGATACGAATTAGGTCAACGGTGGGTTTAGCCCGTTGAAGGACACTTTATACGCTGTAAATGAGTAGCCCATGCTTCTAGCACTAGCTGCAAATACCACACGTATATGTTTGCTTGTCACATAGTTAGCTCGACATAAGCTTCTCATTTCGCATCTAGAGATCTAGCTAATTTATGGTATATAGATATTGACCAACTGTGCTTCTTAGCAGAACTTGTTCAGACTCGCACAAGCTAATAAATATACCTTGGCCTACAAGGTGCAAATAGTAAACTACTATTCTTACTTAATTCTGCACTGCGTAGGTGCTACATGTGCGACCACTAAGAAGCAAAAATTTCGTAGCTCGAAGAGCTCGATTAGGCTTACTATACAACAAGCATTTTTACGATACTCAAGGCTTCTGCCACCGCCCAGCCCCACACCCCCTAAACTCATTACCACTACTTTCCCCCCACCCCCACACCCAGCCCACTTCCCCAAATGCCCCCAACCCACACCCCACTCGCATCAGGACAACGCATCTCCCTGCGCGATGCGGAATTCCTAATTACCAAGGCGTATAACCCGAAGCTGAAAATCGACAGCTTTGGGAAGGTGGCGGGCTATGAGTCGCACATCGTAGAGTGCGTAGGCACTTCAGACCTAGTGCGAGACAAAACCTTCGCCTTCGACCTGGCCATTGATGCGTATACCGTGGTGCGGCCCGAGGATACTGTGCTGGTGGCAGATACCAGCCCAAACTATAGGCTGACGCGGCTGCTGCTGGAATCGCGGCTGCGCACCGCGGATGTGTCGCACAAGGACATTGCGCTAGCGGATAAGGCGGCACTTAATGTGTACGACTACCAACTCGAGCCGGCGCGGAAAGCGCTGCAAACGCCGTTTGCGCGTATCCTCATCGCCGATGCCGTGGGACTGGGAAAAACGGCGGAGGTGGGTATCCTGCTGACCGAACTCATGCGGCGGGGACGCGGCCGGCGCATTTTGGTACTGGCGCTGAAAAGCGTGCTGGCGCAGTTTCAGCAGGAACTGTGGGATCGGTTCTCTATACCACTTATGCGGCTCGACTCGGAGGGTGTGAGCGAATTGCGGGCGCGGCTGCCCAGCAGCAAAAACCCGTTTAACTACTACGACAAGGTCGTCGTGTCTATCGACACACTAAAGCAAAGCCTCAGCTTTCAGCACTACCTCGAGCGTACGCACTGGGACGTGGTGGTGATCGACGAGTGCCACAATGTGGCCAACGCGACCAGCCAACGCGGCAACCTCGCCCAGCTGCTGGCCCGCAAATGCGATAACCTCATCTTTACCAGCGCCACCCCGCACAACGGCGACAACGCGAAGTTTGCCAACCTCATGCGCATGCTGGAGCCCACCACGGCACCCGTGCGACCTGAGAAAAGTGGCGCAGCGGGAAATACGCCGACCGACCTCGGGTTTGACCTTGCCGCGCTAAACCGGCACGTGATTCGGCGGTCGAAGAAAGACTTACCGGCATCGGTGCAGAAGAACTTTTCCGAGCGTGAATTGCACCGCGAAACCGCCGACCTGCTGCCGCCGGAAATCACGTTTCTGCGCTGGCTCAAAAACTACCGCGATGAGGAGCGGCAGCGCAAAGGCGCGCGCTTGGATGCGCTGTTTAGCGTCGGTTTGCTGAAAGCCTACCTCTCTTCACCGCAGGCCTGCAACGAGTCGATTCACCGACGACTGAAGGAGAACGAGCGCCAGCTGGATAGTGACACCGAGCACAAGCCCCGCAAAGCCGCACGATTAGCGCGCGAACAGGAGGTTTTGCCGAAAGGCCTACAGCTACTCGACGAGGTGCTCACGGCTGCGAGTTTTGGCGAAAGCCCACATGACGTGACCCAGGACGCCAAGCTGCGCACACTGCTTTCGCTGCTGAAAACGCTGAAGTGGCGGGGCACAAAAGCCTCGGAGCGCATCGTACTGTTTGCCGAGCGCATAGAAACCCTAGAGTACCTGGAAGGTGCCATTCGCGAGCA